>VUQR01036867.1:58870-80814 GCA_015108515.1 Hemichromis elongatus
CCAGAGGGTGGATTTATCAGCCAGCAAGCCTGGTTAGCAGATACCATCTAATTAATGCTAAGTGAAATACAAATGTAATACTAGAATTTCATCCACTAAAACAGGTTCACGAACTTCCTAGACTGGCTTTTGTTGTAATGAACTGCACAGGAAGACACAGAAATAGTTTGTTTATCTCACAGTTGGAACATCTTTTTGTCACAGCAATTAAAAACACAGCAAACACATGATAAAGACCTTAAGTACAGTGCAATAAAGCCAGAATCCACACACACAAAATGCTCAAATGTTGCATTTTATATTTATTCATTTTGCTTTGTTTGCTGTTTTAAAAATTGCTCTCTGAGTTTCTGATGCAGTAAAAACAAAGACAAAGCCCAGGTGTTTGTTATATGGTTCAAACCCATTTCATCTCCCTGACTTACAGTAAATCTCATTGTTTATTCAAATTCATAGAAATGTTTAATACAAAAATATAAAGGGGGAAAAGGTTTTGATCATAGTGTTTTGTTTCTATTTATTTATTTTAACATCGTCTGTTAAACGTTCAAATTGTTATGCATTTACAAAGTGATGTCATAATATAGGAATGTGATATTTATAATTTTCCATATATCACTCTGTGTGTGCTTATGTCGTCACTACAAACACTTTCAGTAAGAAACAGTTTTAAATGGTTCTAGAATAGAATTATTATTGTTTTGATGTGTAGATCAGTCTATAGACCTCCAAGGAGGGGTCAGAGGTCAAATGCTACATGATATTTTAAATCTTTATATGGTGCTTTCTATATGTTGACAGTACACACCACACTTGTAAGAACCTAAGGATTTTTGTCCATTTTAACCAATAAATCATCAGTCAGTAAATCATTCAAGTCACTGACCCCACTTAAGTTTTATCCAAGTTCATCCACAACCTTACCTCAGGTGTTGTGTTTATAGACAGAATGACACACCACCACGTTTGATGCTTAAAACACCATCAAAAATCTCCTTGAAACAGGCGAGGAGATCAAAACGACTCTGAAATGATCGACTGTTTAATTTCCAGTTCAGAGTCGACGTGTCATGTTGTGGCTGTGTGCAGGCAGGAGTGGTGGTAAGGAGGACCCAGCGTGCAGACGCTCGGAGGCAGGAAGCAAACTCAAACTTAGATTTATTACTAGATGGCAAATAGAGAGCTGGCAAAACTGAGACTACAAAAACTAATCTGAAAATAACCTGAACTGGCAGGAAGACAGCAGAACACACACAGCATGGCATAATGGTAGAGCACAACACACACAGGGGAACACACAGGGCTTAAATACACAGAGGGAGCAATCAGGAAATGGGAAACACAACTGGGGCAAATCAGGGCTGACGAGACAAAGGAAGCAATACCTGAGACTTCAAAATAAAACAGGAAACATGGCACAGAGACGCGGACTTGACAAGACGATACAGCCGACAGGGGAGACAGAAACCAGAACACTAACAAAGAAACCAAAAGACTGGAAATGATAAACGATATCAAAATCAAAGTTCAAAAATAATGCAAGACTGAAAACTCCGGGTCGACGACCCCGGCGCCCCAACACAACGAAGCAAAAACAGACAAGAAACGACGTTCTTCTTAAAATGTTCTAAAAACATCAAAGCAGATAACAGCTGACATTCAAGTGGCTCAGCAAACAAAATGATGTCGTGTATGCTACAGTACGTGTTGTGACAGTGCAGGGCTGAGATAACCCGTAAACATGCGAGAACAGTGAATGAATGCAGCTCTGCTGGACATGTATTTTGTCATGTGCAGCAACCACAAGAAGAATGTGTCTGGCATTGCTGTGTGACTGTTTCGACACATTTACAACAGTCCTGGTAAAGATGTAACATTGTAAACTGAAGCACAAACTAAATGTGATTTTAGAGTGGATTCTTCTGCTTTGTTTGAGGCAGCTGATAGGAAGGATTCTGATATGTTTTTCCTGAAAAAATGGAGTGCAAAGATGCTACCTGCATGGGTGACTGCTGTCACCTGAGTGTAGCAGCTGATGTTCATAGGTCAGCAGGATGGACTTGCCAAGAGGCAAATGAATATTTTAAAAAGGCCTCTGGGATGTTTGATTGGACCGACACTAGGATGACCATGAGTTATGACAGCTATCTCTTTGTGTCTGCCATTCAGTTTCAGCTCAGATCAGAAATGGTTTCCTGGAACGACATTTCCGTTCAACTTTGCAGACATAGCGTAAACGAGTAATGCTTGAGATAAATGATGAGCCTGTATCTGCACAGGGTATGCAATAAGTAGCTGCGTGCACGCTACATTACACAGTTAATGACAGATAACACATATACACAAAGAAGGAAAATTAGCTCTAGCTTTATTGGCTAACAAAAGCAGTTGCAAGGCCACAATATAATTATAATTCATATTCAAATTAAATCCATAAACCACTGTGTGCATGACATCCATTAGTAGCTATTATATTCAGTGAAGAAACCTAACAGCGACAGAAAGGGCCCCACTGGGAATTATAAGCATGCTGTTTATTGGCATTATAATTTAATGTGAAATGCATTTCAACATTTCTATAATATGACAACAACTAGTGCATTTAATATAAGTACTGTATCACATACATAGACATATTTTACATATAAGTCTCACATAGAAATGCCACAGCTCTGAACACTCGGTGTAAAGCTGAGCTTGGCTTTGGGTTATAAATCATAAATCTCTTACCAGAAATATTTTTACTACAGTTAATATTATAACGCAGGTTTTTATAAAGGAGCAGAGTAAGAGTAGGACTGAGAAAAAAGTGCTTTCTTAGTTTCTTATAATCTAAATTATTAGGTTAAATAGGGTTGACGGTAATCTATGACACGTCCGTGTTTGCTGCAGGTGTTTGGTAACATCGAGCTGATTGAGGAGAACGCCATAAACCACCACAACAACTTCCAGACCTTCTTCCAGGCCTTGACCCTTCTCTTCAGGTCACCCTGCTTCCAAGCTCAGATAATTCACTGGTTTGGGGTCAAACTAACTCACATTCACTTTCCACTCCTGTATCTTTACTTGTGCATCTTTCAGGAGCGCGACAGGCGAGGCGTGGCACGAGATCATGCTAGCATGCCTCAGTAACCGGCCGTGCGACGAGCTCTCAGGAACCACAGGAGACGAGTGCGGCAGTGACTTTGCCTATTTCTACTTTGTCTCCTTCATCTTCCTCTGCTCCTTTCTGGTAAACGCCTCCTCCTACTGCCTGTTTTCACTGACTTCCATTTCCCAGAACCTGAATGATCTTATTGTAAGAGTCTCAGAAGAATGCTGCAAGTAACAGCAAGTTCAAGAGAACAATTGGTATTAAATGTAAAGGAGGTGCTGCTGAGGAGACAAACCCCTGTAGGTAACAGTCTGTTAACTGCTTTTTATGCTCTTTTCATAAATTTAATTCAGTGATCAAATTAAACACAGACACATTCATAGAACATTTTAAATGAGGCCTGATTATTGCCCTTAATAGCCCAGTAGTGTCGCCATTATCAGGCAGTAAAATTAGAAGCAAAGCTAATTTTGAACTCTCCGATTTCTACAGAGAATGCATCAAATTAAATGCATGCACAACAAAATGACATCTAGTGACATCAGTCTGTGTTTTTGGAGTTAGGAATGTGTAAAACAGCCCATGTAGTGTCCCGGTCCTGGGTCATGTGACCCAGTGTTTTGGGTTTATGGTATTTTGTTATTCACGTATGTTCTAGTCTCTTAGCTTATCGAGTTCATCTCTATGTTTTGGAGTTGTGTTCGTTGTTCATTAGATCCCCCCTGTGTCTTTACCCTTCTGTTTACACCCCCCTCGCCCTTCATGTGTTTCATGTCGTCGTGGTTCATGTTATCAAGTTCACGTCTGCGTCTCGTCGTGTTTCCTGTTTTAAATCTTGTTTCTGTGTTTATCGTGCTTAGTGTTACGTTTCCCTGTGGCGTCACGATGTTCATGTTTGTCTCCCCGTGTGTTTCCACTTGCCCTCATCGCCTCTGTGTATATTTAGTCTTTGTGTTTTCTTTCAGGTCGTCTGATTTGCCTCCCTTTCACTCACTTTAGGTTTTAGTATTTTGCCATGAATCTGTTCAGGACATGTTCGTGTTTCAAGTGTTGTTTTGTGTCACAGCTTCCATCGTGCTCCTGCTCATGATCAGGTTTTATGTCAGTATCGTAGTGTACTCATAGTCTAGTTTCTCCCAGTTCGTGTTGTTTAGTTTTGCGTTCTTGTTGTCAGGCCTCATAAAGGCTCGCCTTAAGTTAAAGCTCAGCACCGTCTCCTCCCGCCATGACATGTAATGTCAATGCATAGGTTATTTAATCGCCACAGTACCGTGCAGCTAAATAAAGTTTGGGCGATAGCTTTAATTAACAGCAGTGTTCCTATTAATTGACATGTATGCAATTGATTTCACTTTACTGTGATTTCATTTCCCAGATGTTGAACCTGTTTGTCGCGGTCATCATGGACAATTTTGAGTACCTGACCAGGGACGCCTCCATCCTGGGGCCTCATCACCTTGATGAATTCATACGTGTGTGGGCAGAGTATGACCCCGCTGCTTGGTAGGAGCCTTTTCTCACATTTTACTCCCCAGTGTTGGGAGGTGTTAAAGGTGGTTATCATTTGAAAGAAAGCTAAGTTAGGAAGCAGAACAGTTTCAGATTGACTTCTGTGTCCCAGCTGGATAACTCTGAGCTGAGCCCAGAGTGATGCATGCAAATCCACAGTTCCACTCGGCGTCCACTCAGCTCCCCACGCTGATAAGCTCCAAAGCGACTCAGTCTCTCACCGCGGTGTGAGGAGAGACTTTTTTTATCCATCCAGTCGGGGAATGCAGGTGTCATGACCCTCTCTGCTCTTTACACCAAGCAGAAGCAGTTTACCTTTAACAAAACACCGCATAAGTTTGGAGGGAGACAGTAATCTGTCTCAGGTTATGAAAGGCTCGTTAGGTTTTAACGAAAGCTTCGCAGGCGCCTTGTCAGTGAGTCGGGACTCCAGGAGAGATGAGAAATATGAAATTACCATCACCTGACAGACATTACGGGGGAGGAAATAATATTTATTCCTTTGAATATAAATGAGCTGCTCTCAGAAGTGCCTACAGTAACATTCAGCTTATTCTCCACTGCCATAACTCATCTTTATGTCAGGTTCACTACATTTAAGGCTTAGCGTTTTCAGCTTTTATTCAAATTGGTGATTTTCTATACAAAGGTTGTCATGTGGAGGTTAGTGACCTATTTCTTTTTCTTTTACCTTTGGGTGTAAAAACTGACTGTTTCACTAAAAACTGGGGTTTAGTTTCTGAGCCTTGAGGCAACTGTTGTTGTGAATTTGCGATGTGTAAATAAAATTTAGTTGAATTGAATTGAGTCCAAGCCTGAGCTCCACCTCTCACCACCGGTTGCGGTCCTCTGTATCCCTCCGCAGTGAAACCTGATCTGCTCCACAGAGCAAACCCGAAAATGGCAGGACAAGTTGGAAGTCCAAGACTAGCTTGTGGAGGAAATTTAAACTCAACTTAAAATCAGGCTTTTGATTTGATTTGATTTTTATTGACAATCTTTATTATCCTCCTAAATCGAACCTGAACAAACACAGAATGTATCCACACTGAATTTCTGAACTTAAAACTGAACACTAGAGTCGGAGAGGTGATGTAAGTGACACTGTTGTTGGTGCTAAAAGGCTGGTATCTCAGAAACACTGCTCAGATTCTCACCAGTTTGTCTTATTTCTAGTCACTGGTTCCATTGGCAGATTTTTTGCACATATTTCAAGCAAACATATCTTGTATTAAGTGGAAAACATCTGCCAATGAAACGAGTGAAGAGTGAGTCAAGATTCACCGTCTCAAAATCTAGTTCATATATCCCGCTGAAATGACACTCTTTAGCTGAATGTGTCTTATTTTAAGTGTCATGAAACATTTTTGACTAGGAATAAGACTGCTGATGTCCTGGGATCCTTTCTCTCTCAGCCGTCTCTAGGTTTGACAGAGAGCGGTCTGACAAAGAGCAGACATCCAGTGAGTGTGTTGATGCTCACAGAGAATGATTGTAATTGGGTCGAGCTGATAGGACACCTACAGTAACTCAAATAACCACTCGTTACAACCAATGAGCCAGCTAGCTTACAGAACTCATTACACATCAATAATTCTCAAAAACAGAAAAACCCACTGATGTATTAAAAAAAGAGAAATTTAAAACAAACTGAAAAACGAAGATCCTGCGCTGTATCGGTTTTTCTTCTAACTGCCTCTTCTTAACAGTTATTTGTTAATGTCCACTGACTGTCCACTGACTCGTATGTGTCTCGTCTTTTCCAGCGGGAGAATATGCTATCGGGACATGTACAAATTGTTGCATTTTATCTCGCCTCCTCTGGGCCTGGGGAAGAAGTGCCCCAGCAGGGTGGCTTATAAGGTTTGCACTCCCACACAGTCCTTTTGTTTTGTAAGGGACTGTGGTGGCTTCAGACTGTCAGTGTGTCTTCTCATTCCCTGGGGTGCCAGAGAATGACCCAAACACACACGCATACAAGCGCTCATCGATCCTCCACTAACCAGCCGGCAGGTAACCATGGCGAGTGCAGGAAACAACGCAGCATGTCAGCCTCAAACAGAAGGCATCAGATGCCACTGCTAAGATATTTTCCTGCTTCCAAACACGGGAGTGGAAGAAGAGCGAAGACGAGAGCATTGTGTGCTTTGTTTCCACTTTGGTTACTGCTGTTGTGTCTTAGCATGCAGAAACAGAGTGCATGTTAAAGGAATACTCCACCGAACATCTACTTTTTGATTCATAAGCACCGTCTGAAGAGGTGTCACTGAAAAATTTAAAGCTGCTTTTTTAGATGAGATGTTCCCAAGTTTTATGGCATCTAAGAAGCCCTGGACTTCATCAAAACTACTGATTTAAAATTTAAAATCAGTGTTGAACATTGACTTCCCATTTACTCTTAGCTGCAGAAATGGCATTTAGCTCAGACTTTATCTACAACATCTTGCTAACAAATTTGAACTGTTATCTGTAATTTTAGACGATTATTCTGGTTAGCTGTTACTATTAATTGCTATTAGTGCTCTCCAGCTATTATCTGTTAGGTGGAGCCATTTGTTCTGCTTAGGTGACAATTATTTATTTAAATTCACATATTCAGCGTAAAGTTTCATCTATCTCTCATTAGCAATTTCCACCTATTGTTAGCCATAGTTTTAGTTAATGATGTCCAATTTTTCATTAATAATTTTATTTTGTTCTTTTATTTTATTTTCTATTCACGTCTCATCTAATTATTACTTAGCTTTTAGCTACCAATAGCAACTGCTAGCATGAACATTTTTTTCTTACTTTTCGATCATATTTTTAATTAGTTTAAATCATTTCTGCATTTGTTTTGGTACTCTATATCAGCCTCTTATCCGTTACTCTTTGGGTATCTTCCTGGTGCTGTTCACTCGATTTGTGCACACATGAAGGCAATAGTTGTACTCGACAGATCAAAAGACCAGAAACACTAAAATCCTTTAGGCGAGGTGTCCCCTCCCAAATGCACTCTAGAGATCTGTAATGACCACTTCAAATTATGATTAATAGATAATGTGTTACCCAGAGTTATGTAAAAGAAGAAAATTAAAAACACCAAAATATTCATAAAGAAAAACTCATTCGGGTACTTCTGCATTTATTTACATAGAATAATATAATGTCATTGCAGCTTCTGTAAAGGAGCCTTCACCTTTTAAAGATTGCTACAGGCAATAAAATTTACTTGAAACTGATTTTTTTTCAAGGAGTATTCCTTTAAAGAAAAATGTACTCAGATGTGTTAATGCATACCTTCCACTGGGAACCTTTCATCTTCGTACAGGCAATCCTCTGGATCATCCTCCCCTCCCCCCTTCTCTGGAATCCATCCTGAATCTGTAAATTCATCTAGGATGGCATTCCTGGTCATCAGATCCTGGAAATCTTACTAACAAGGATTTCTGTGTTTCCTCTCCCTTCTCTCTTTTTGGTTTCACCACTTTCTGTTACAACTTCCCATTCCCCTTTTAACCATTCCACCGCCTCACCTGGGGAAACTTCCTTCCTTCCACGGTCTCCTACCAACCTTCCCCTGACAAGTGGCCGCATAGCTTACCGGGATATGTACGAGATGCTTCGGGACATGTCCCCTCCACTAGGTTTGGGAAAGAAATGTCCGCCCCGAGTCGCCTATAAGGTAGAATCGCACCTTCCTCCTTCCTTACCCCTTCCTCCTGCAGCCACTGCTGGTTGCCTGTGCTCACCTGTCAAACATCTTCAGGCTTCTGTCGGTGTGTCACAGCTGATATCCTCTGAGCTGCTGTTCTGATGTTCTTTCTGTGTTCTCGTGTGGCTCTCTGGGCTTGTCCTGCTCTGTGAGGGTTTTCTGTACGTTTTGTTAGTCTGCTCTAGAGGGCCAGACAACACTAATAAATAGAAATAAATCAAAGACGAGGAAAGCGTCATAGTCACAAAGTCTCCATTGGAAAATAGGAGGTACCGGTTATTAAAACGGCAGCAGCATCAACTAAAATATGTTTTTTCGGTTTGATAGTTAAACCTGCGGCTACTTTTTATGTTGACACCACAGAAAATTATTATGTATCCTGCAGCTCCACAGAGCTTTTCTTATTGTTTTGGTTTAAAGCTGTCTTGGCACCCCCGTTTCCAGCAGCAGCAGCAGGTGGCTGTTTTCAGCGAACATGCTCTGCTAAATCCACTGTACACCATCTGCCAAGCACCAATTAACAGAAACACAAAGATAGCGACTGGCTGGTGAGGAAAGAACATCTAGCGATTTGGATGAGATATTTTTCTCAAGGATTAGCGGAGACTGAGCCCCATTTATGAACCTAATGCATGCCATTCTGTGATTTGGTCAAGTAGCAAGTAACAGACAACCTGTAGGATAACCCAGCTGTGGGTCGGTTGCATCTGGAAATGTTTGCTTTTTAAAAAAAAATCTAAAGGCTGCAAAGAACCACACAAACATTCAGTGAATAAGAAGGCGGGTCATTCCCCAGACAATTGGAAATACTGTTGATGTCTGACAGATCAAGAAAATACCTTTAAAGATATACCCCACAAGATAAATGGTAAAAACTAGTGTTCTGATTATCTGCCAGGCTTTCAACAGGTCTTATTATTGATGTCAACATCAAAATAAATCACCATTAAATTAGATTTCTTTTCCTGGGTGAATCCAAATGGCTTTGGTTAAATCCGGTTGACACTTTTTAGTCATATAGAGAAAATTATAACAGATTTGGTGATTAATAAATCACTGTTTGTTAAACCGTAGCCTCTTTTTGTTTTTTGCTTTTTAAATGTTGTCTTATATACTTAGAAACTGTTAGTTTAGAGCTGACAAGCTTAGTATTCTTGGGGTTTAATTAGTTAGCAAACGTTAGCATGCTAACGTACCCCACAATGTAATACTAATATAAATGTTAGCACGTAGCCCACTATGTAAGAGCCAGCTGTCACATGAACATGGCTGAATGTGTTCTCTAGTTTCTGCTTTGTGACAGCTGTGAAGGAAATCTAGTGGAGACCTTAACCTGAAATAAAAGCAGAAAATTGTGAATAGTGCCTTCTGCTAAATACCCAACAAGCTAACTTGCTTTGAGGCTGATCTCCCCCAGAGAGAACTACAAAAGCTATGGCAGGAGTTAAGCTTATTTATTGAAATGAAATCTTAAAAATAAGTAGAATTAGTGATTTTTCTTGCAGGATCAAATCTGGATTCACAGAAGGCTAAAAAGCTAAAAAAGAATTATTGATACATTTTCACTATCTTATCCCTCACGTGAATAAAAGAGAGCCTGTCTCATGTGTCCTGTGATTAGAAGACCTTTTATCCTTGTCAAGTGGGAGTCAAATACAATCCTCAGGTAGTCCCTGCGCTGGCTGCTAACCTCTTAGCATGCAGACTTAATGTGAGTGGTTCCAGTATGTGCGCAACTGTCGAAATGAATCAGCGTTGAAGCGGCCCTGCCCTTGCCCCAGTTAAACATGTCTGGGTCTGACGTGGCCACATCTCCAAATATAACTCTTGTTTTTGTGAATCGGAAGGGAAAGACATGAACAAAGCGAGAGCAGCGGTCCACTTGAGAGCAAGGCTAGCATTTCTTTATCTTTCATTTCTTTCTATTTTTCCCCTTCGACCATTTGCCGTTGATCACACTCTTCATTAACCTCCCTTTGTTTCTAAAGAACGCGCTATCCTTCTCGCCACAGTGGTCCCTGCTGCCCGTTTGTTTGCACTTTTATGTTCTGACTTTAGGCAAAGCATCACTCTCCCTTTTGAAACTTCGTTTTATCCTCTCTGAGGATTTCTTTTTCACTCTCTCTTCCCTTCTTTGTGGCCCGTTTGTGCAGCTAATTTCTTTGCACATATGTCTCCTGCATATAAGCGTCTAGCACCTTTTTGATGGTGTGTTTCTTCATCTTGTGTCTTCAGCTTTCATTCTCATTCAGTCTGGTTTCTGAGAACTACAGAAGCAAGACTTCATATAAGTCGATGTTTTCTACAGTCCAGGCACTAACTCCCCCTCTTCCCCCCCCTCCTCCCCCGTCCTCCTCATTCTCCTCTGTTACGCGACTCGCTCCATCTCTTCATCTCCTTTCTGTATGTCTGTGTTGTGTCCATTTGACTTGAAGAAAGTGAAAACCATCAATTACAGCTTTCCTGTTTTTCTGCTGTCTCTGACTTTCTCCTGTTGCAGTTCAAAGTCATACATGCATGCTTCCACCAACCCTATTATATATTCATATATGCATGTGTACATGAATCTTTGCATTGCTGCACTGATCTGGACACCTCTCTGGCATCAATTTATGCTGACTACTTTCTGTTTTTTACATTGGATGCAAAATAAATTCAGTGAAAGTTCATTAATAACGGTAGTAAAATTTGAGATTCAGCGCTGCCGAGCTATTGCTACTAATAGCTCGGCAGTTTGTAGTTTGTTTTTTTAAAAATATCTTTTAATTTAAATGAGAGGGGATCTGAAGCTTGTATTGTAAGTACATTTAATTTTGAATATTATGTGGAACATAGGAAAGCAGCAAATGCAGACCGGTGAAGCTAGAATCTGCTTTTAAACTATTAAAGTGAATTATTAATTTCTTCACCTGTTAATTAGTTTATTATGTCAGCAGGTCTTTGTAAAACGAAGTGAAATTTAATTTCTTTTATGTTGGTGCAGTGACCTGTTCTGTCATGTTTCAAGACAAAGACGTGACTTCTTTTTCATTAAAAACGATTTGGAAGCCCGGCGATTGGAAATGGTTCACTGGTTTAAACCAACATTCTCATTTTGATGGCGCTGGCAAATTGAGGTGAAAGCTCTATTATAAACATAAATTTCCAATTTAAATAGATTCGCGTTGTTCTTACATAGAACAATAATTCATCACTATGATCACGTGATGCTCAGGATCCTTTATGTAGGGGAAAGAGAAGCGTTGCAGTGAACAAGTAGGAGAAAAGTACAGAGTGAAATTTGGTGCTGTTTTTAAATCTGACTTTTTTTCCTTCTTGAGAAAAAATATCTATTCTAAGGTCATTTAGACCTAAATTGATGGAGGACAAGTGAAGAAATTGCTCAGCTTGAAGTTTCACAACAGAATCTCATCAGCTGTTGCAGAGGTGGGCAACTCCAGGCCTGGAGGGCCGCTGTCCGGCAGGTTTTAGAGCTCACCCTGGGTCAGCACACCTGAAGCTGACCTGAAGCACATGTTTAGTTCATTACCTCCTGGAGAACTTTGGGATATGTTACATTAGCCATTTAAATCAGCTTTGATGGATCAAGGAAACATCTAAAGCCTGCAGGACAGCGGCCCTCCAGGCCTGGGTGATGGTGGCCACGCATATCGTTTCTGCACAGTCGATGGCAAAAAAGCATTTGAATGTTCAGATGAAATGAATGTGCAGCTTCAGTGAAAGTTAAATAGATCAAGTTAGACATTATAACAGGAACGAACCCCACAGACCATAAACACAAAGAAAACACCAGCCTGTGTTTTATCGTTCGCAGCATTTTCAGCGCATTAACATTTTCATGGTTGCTTTTTCTGTCAAACTGATCACAGAGCTGCGTGCCCACCAGCGACCTCTCTTTTTTTCCTCCTTAAGTGATTATTTTGAGAACGAAGGACATGCTGCTGCATGTTTCCAGCAGCAGCGGCGAAGGCTCACAGTGCGTAGCATTATAAGTTAATCGTATTTTCGGAGAACTGTGCCGTGTAGCAGTGTCGTAGCAACGACGGCAGCCATACACAGCTGCTGTTAGCTTGTGGCAAAAAAGGCCGAATCTTTATTTGGATGGACTAAAATAGGTGATAGTGATGACTGATCTTTTTTCAAATCATTTTTTAGGCGCATTTTTGCTTTAATTTTACAGTTAACATTGGAGTCAACCATTATTGTATAAACCTCGACCCTAATATTTACTTTTTTACTCTTTAATGATTCTCTGGTCGATGCATTTGCTGCATTTTTCTGTTCTAGCTGTTGTGATGGGTGGATCTCATCATTCTTATCATGTCTATATGAAATAATCTGGTCAAATCATTACTTGCTGCCACAGCATGTAACTGTACATCATCTTTACCAGTTAATGAAAGCAAATGTTTGTTCTTATGCTGTTTCCTAATCTTTTAAGATGCGATTAATTTAGAATTAATGAGCAATCCCTTAATGTGTCGTGTAGCGATTGGTGAAGATGAACATGCCTATTGCGGATGACAATACGGTGCATTTCACCTCCACCCTGATGGCCCTGATTCGCACAGCCCTGGAGATCAAGCTGGCATCTGGTGAGACTAAAACTACAAAAGCCAGAATCCCTCGCAGCTGCCCTGACAGCTTTGATGTGAATGGCGCTGAGATCTCTGGTGCTAATGTGATGTGACATGTTTGTGGGCTCGTCCTCAGGCATGCTGGCACAGCGTTTGTGCGATGCTGACCTGAAGAGGGAAATAAACCGAGTGTGGCCCAACCTGTCACAGAAGACCATGGACCTGCTGGTGACGCCACACAAATGTGAGCTGCAGCTGTGTGAGGCGCATGATGGGACTTTCTGGTTTTTGCTACATCTGTTTCCTCCTATCGTATCACTCCTGTTTAACCACTGTACAGTTACCTGGTCACTAGTGGACTGTGTACTAACTACTTAATAAGAGGAGTAATTTTTGTTGCCATGTGTTTTCTCTTGTTTTGCTCAGGTAGTCGTGCTGCAAACTGTTGCCGGCTCGCCCCTCAAGTTGTAATTTTGCTGCTCCTCTGTCGCCATCTGCTGCTTACTTAGAGGAACTGTCTCTCACTTGTCTCTCCTAGATAACGAGCTGACTGTGGGGAAAGTCTATGCGGCTCTAATGATCTATGACTTCTATAAGCAGAATCGTGCCAAGAGACTCCAGCAGCAGGATTCTTCCGATGGACCTCAGGTACATCACTAAAGCAACATTCAGCCACGCGTTACTATGTCCACCTCACTTGATCCAGTTAGGAACAAGCCTAAGCAAATTAGACTGTTTGGTCACGCCCATTGTCTGCCCCGCCCTCGCTGGTTGCACCTGTTCCGTGTTTGTTCCTTGTGTATTTATAGTCCCGTTCCCCCGGTTAGATGTCAGTCCATCTGTTTAGCAGCCTGCGCACCCTCCTGTTTGTGTCCCACTGTGTCTTCATCTCCTTTCTTTCTTTCCACTTTTATTCTAAGTCATCGTACATCGTTATATTCTTTATTTCTGTAGTTTTCCCTGATCGCCCAGCCTTAGTTGCTCACCATGCTCTTGTTTGCCAACCTTCACTTGTGTTTGTTTGCTTCGGGCTGTTTCTAGTTTTGGTTTTTGTTCCTTCCAGTTTGTTCATGTTAAAATTAAAGCTCGTGTTTGTTTGGTGTCCTTGCCTCTTCAGTTCCTTCCTCCTTTTGGTCCTTTTCAGATTTGTATTTGTAACACATGATTTTTGATATTTAAATAATTAGTAATTAGGTCAAAAATGGAAGCTGATTTAAAGGAAAAGAAACAAAGCTGCTGTTGTTCGAATTCACAAAAATAATTTTAAAATTCTGGCTGTTTAAAAGTGTCGTCTGTCATGTCGAGGATGAGCACAGGACTCTATCACCTTACTCTTTTGGTTTCACAGATTTTGGTTTTGTTTCTTTGCACTTTCATTGCTGTGCAAAAGTCTTGAGCCACCCCTTCTTCTTTATGTTCGTTGTTGTATCTTTAGGCACTTTGTTTCTAGCAATCTGTTAGAATAATATACAGTTTGATCCCATTTTGCACTAAATGTCCAATATAAAACGGTTTGATAGACACAAAATAGTATTTTTGCACCAACAAGGTGGTTCCAAAAGAACTATTAGCTAAGCCCCTACACTGCACTGGAAACTGGACACTGGCAGGTACAACAGTGAGTCTACAGCCATGTGTAAAAACACTGAAGGCTCCGTTTCATTGCATTAAAGTCAGTGATGTGGTCAAATCTGGTGAAACCAGAAAAGTACCGTCAGACTTTGATCCGTCATCATTAAAATCTGGAAAGCACTTGAGTGGGAGTGGCTTCGTTTTTCAACAGGATAATGATCCTAAACACACCGCCAGTGCAGTAAAAGCACGAAACACTATCAGTCATCAGTTGGTCTCAAAGGAGCCCAGACCTGAACAGTATTGAAGCGGTGTGGGCTCATCAGTCACTGTCCTTCAAGAAGCCTGGCGAACTATTTCTGAGCAGAGTTCAGGCTGTGTTACAGAATAAAGGTGGTTGTACCGAGTACTGACTTTCAACCTTAAAAGAACGATGCAAACTCTGTTTTTGCCTTAAATATTTTTGAGCCTTTTTGCATGCATTTCAATAAATGTGTTGTTTACCCAGCAAAATATAAAGGAATGATGTGTGGCTCAAAATTAAGGTTAGAAAAGAGTCTATAACATTAATGTTTGTATGTGTTAGATGTGTTAATAACTACATTTAAATAACCCACTGATGTTGTCCCGAAAATCTGTTAATCCAGTGTTAAGCAGTTTTTCAACTCTCTGCTATCCTTCTTCCTCCAGAGTAAACTGGGCTCCTTGTTCCGTCCTGTGCTGCCATTCACTCACATACAGGAAGTAGAACCACCGTTCCCCAGGCCCAAACTCTCACCTGAGCCCGAAAAAACCCCCGAGGCCTTGGCCGCGACCGCCACCACGATTAACAAGGACACAATGTAAGTGACTTTATCTGTGCCAGGGGTCGGCAACCTTCAACGTCCACTGACCGGGACAGATGGTTTCATACCAGGGTGTCATTCCTGAGGAAGGAATGAGAAGCTGGAAGCTGAAACACACTGCACATGTGCGAACACCAGACGAAACAACAGAAGTCAGCGTATACCACACTCATCACACAGCAGCAGGGCTTTTATTCAAACCAGCATGCATGAATCCACAGGTCTGTGTTTGAAGCTCTCGACTACATTGAGTGGTCATGTCTAACAAAGGGACTCCTCCGTTTCCCATTTTAAATGATTGCCTTGTGCTGATTGTATCATTGCAAAGGATTACTCCCTCCTTAGACAGCTGACTCAGATTGTTTCTCCACACGATGCGCGTTGCACAAATTACAGATGCTCAGAGTAAAAGCCCTAAACTGCTGATCTGTGAAACATTTGCAGACCAACCAGATACAACAACAGCCATTATTTTGATTTTTCTTTTTGCCTGCTAATATTCGACCACACCCCCTGGCTGTTATTATTATCTACCAGGGTTCAGATTCAGAAAACTTTATTGATCCCAAAGGGCAATTAATTTGTAGCACACCTCAAACATTGTACAAACAGTCAAACTATGTGTGTCACAACCAACATTACAAACAGAAGTAGAGGCTGAGCAACAGCCATCGCAAACAGGCACACACCCTGGGTCCATGTTACTGAGCCACCCTTCCCTCAGAGTTTAGCAGTCTGATGGTGAAAGGAACAAAAGACTTTAACCAGACTTATTCTAAGGAAATCAAACTGAAATCAGTCAGTTCTGTCGTGTTCGTGGGTCTGTGACTCGCATTATTATTTTTTACTAGTCTGTGGTTTCCTCTTGGTTTATGTTTACTAGTGTTTTGTATTTCTTGTTCCTAGATTTTGGCTCCTATGCTCCTCATGTGACTCTGTGCTCCCTCTGTTTAGTGTCCAGTCATCCTTGTCCGTATCCAAGTTCAGTCGGAGTATTTCCTGTTTTACTTTGAAGGACCGTGTCTGATGTCAGTGTATTCTGTTTTGCATTCTCCCCGTCTCGTCAGGTTCAGCCGTGTCTCCCCGTTTCCCTCTGTGTGTATTCAGTGTGTGTTCCCCTGTGGTCGTTGTCAGTCCGTCTGCGTGTACACGTGTATTACATTCTCCGCGTCGCCCCGTCTTTTCTCTGCTCTCCGTCTCTTTGTGTTTAAGCTTTGTTAGTTTGGTTCTTCCGTTCTCGCCACCCTCACTTTTGTTTGCATTTCACTCTCCGTAAATAAAAGCTCACTCACATCCAAGCCAGTGCCTGCGTTTGGGTTCTTCTCCAACTCCGCACGGCTGCAGCGAGTTCATCTGAATCCAGTAGACTCAGAATGACTGGAATTAAACTACAGAGCCGAACTAAAACTTCTTTGACACTGACAGCATCCGATATTACAGTCAGAGTCTTTGTTTGGTCTACAGACTCAACCAGAGGACTGCCATAAAACATTCGCAGTCTGGAGATGTTTCTCAGGCTTCGCAGAGGCCCAAAGGTCGGAGAAAGCTGCAGAGAGGCCAGTCGGAGGATGTGCAAAATTTAACAAGACCTCAGGTAAAAAAATCACCATCACTAAAATGTTTATTATAAAGCATAGACTCAGAGTATATCACTTGTGCCTGTGTTGTTATTTCCTTTAGGAACAGGTTGAACTGAAGCAGGTGGAGAACTCTTCCGATGCGGAGGCATATCCCAGCCTGGAGGGTCACTGCAGAGCAGCCTCTCTTCCCCGACTCAATGCTGAATACTACGTAAGCTGTCTGGTGCTCATGAGGTCACGCCTCCTGTTTTACTGCTCACAGGAAAAATCTCACAATATTTTTGGGTTTTCTAGAGTTTTTTTTTTTTCTTTTTTAGAAAAACATAGACTGAAAGAGGCTGACGGGCTGCTCAATGGTTACTGTTAGAGAAAGCAGCCGGTAGCAGTGGCTCTCTGTCAGTCCACATCAGTTCAGCCTGCTGACCTCTCCTGACAACTTCAGATATTTTACTGACGAGGGAAATTCAGCGGAAAGATGCGGAAAGAATGAAAGCTGCAGTAAATACGCAGATAGAGGAAATTAGACAGTTAAAAAGAAGCAGATTTACACTGAGAGGAGATATGAATTTTTTTGGTTTTCTGTACTTTGAACATAGCTCGCTCGTTACCAGCTGCATTAACTAAAATCAAATCTACCTTTGACCCGATAGAAGGTTTTGTTCATTTGTACTGATGTAGAAAAGGCAATAACCAGATGAGGTAGAGCACTGAGAGTTTTTAAAGCACACAAGCTTGAAATCTGTTTTACAGAAAAGGGATTGATGAACCTCCAAGTCTCAAATATTAAACCCTCACTTAATGCACAGACACGACAATAATGCTTTTCCTTTGTAACGGTCTGAGTGGAAACAGCCAAGCACATTACCCAAGATGCTTAACTTGAAGTTTATATCTCCTGCAACCAAAATACTAAAATACTGTATTTTGTAATATGCGTTATGAGTGTAGAGTGCTGCAGGGGTGAGTCCAAAAACCTAGAAAGGATTTATCATTTGGCACCAGTTGTTCCAGATCAGCTGTCTCTAAATAAATGAGTTTTTTTGTTAAATGCATTAAATAAGTGCATTTTGTTCTAGAACATAAAAACATGGGGTGTCATGAGGCTAAAAAAGAGATCAGTGACATTCTCTGTTATCATAGCTGACATAGGTTAGGTGGTGAAGTCATGTGACCGTGGTGTAGTCAGTTTAGAGACAAATGTTTACACTTTACGTAGTTATATTAGAAAAAGTCATAAAACATTTGCTGCATGATGAGCGGAACATAAAATTTCGTTTTCTTTCAGTTTATTTTTTTGTAATACAGATTTAAAAGCTGGCATAACAATCAAATTGGCTTGTTGTCAAGGAAACCAGCGTGATGCTGACTTCTGGGGCAGCCCACAAACAGTGTCATCCCTGCAGCACTCGATCATATCTGCAAAAACAATGCTCGACAGCGGAGCGACAGCGTCTTTTAAGTCCTTTAACGTTTAGCCTTGAGCTAACCAGTCTACTCATGCTGTTTAAAAAGATATTTACACTCATTTAGTTTAACAAACTTGTCATAAACTGTAGTATTATAACTTTCTTACATTTTTGTGATATTCACTACAACATCGCTCACCTACAAGAACGCCGAGGTTTGACGTGACTGCACTGAATCGTTCCCTTTGATGACATGCACTTCTGTAGCAACCATTTTTAATTATTTCAATTTTGTGAGTTGCAGTAGCTGCTCGTGGCTGCTGCATATGGATGTCACGTTAAGATAAATCCTCCGTCCATCATTTCTGTGTTTCTGGATTCTTCCACCTGTCACAGCTCGTCAGTTTAGCCTTGCCGTTTGCCCGTCTGCCTTTGTGTGTCTGTCTCTGTCGTTCTGCGCTCTTCCACAACACGTAACATGTGCTTTCCTTATGTTTATGTTGCATTTTGATCTCTCACGCTCTCTCTGTTTTAACGGATCAGGCTGGAGTTACTCTGCTTTTTCATTTCTGTCAAGACATTTTTGCAAAGGATCGAACCCAACAATGTGCAAGTCCATCAAATAATATTTTGCACGTTTTCTAATAATTGCTTTTAGACAACAGATTGCGAGAACACGCTCTAAGACATTGTTCTCATCACACCTCAGTCTAGTGTTGTGCACCTCCCCCCTGTTAGATCCTCTCCTCCCACCTGAACACCATACGCTACTGTGAGCCACCACACATATGGGCAAAGTTAATTTCAAATTCAGGACATGATTCACACCAGCTGCAACGCCCATCACCATGCTTACGTTCACAGCACAGTATTCAGTGAGTTCCTACCACATCCATCTTTGAAGGAGTCAGGAGTGCGGATCACTTTGATCAAAAGAAGATTGTTATTCCATCTGCAATAGTTTGGACTTGATGGCAGGATATCGCAGTCAGAGAGAGCTGCAGCATGCCCCCATATGAAACACGGTGGGTGTCGATGGGGGAGGAGCTGAGCTCCAAAGTGGCTCGCAAATGAGCATTTATAAGGTTAAAGCTCCAAATGGCACAGCGTGTGTGAGATTTGCCATTTAAATGTGAAGAAGGGAAGAAAAAGTGCGTTGGCTCCGGTCTCCATGGCTTGTAAAACACTAATGCTGTGCCTGATGTCAGCTACACACCTGTAAAGTTTGTGGCTGTATACAAATGACACACATCTGTCGCTTTTGTTCGTGTTTGTTCTTAAAATCTTGTTTTTCCACTCAAAATCTAACTTTTTACTTTTTCAGTATTAAAAGGTGGAAAGACTTTGTCTGTGCACATGCAGGCAGCCACATATATTAAAATGACTGAAAGACACATTTTGTGGTTCGGCGTCTCCGGGACCGCGTGGTCACGATGACGCGTGTGTGCGCTGACGAGCAGGACGAGCACGTTGTTGGTTTTGGTCTTTTTTTTTTCTTTTTTTTTTATACATTGACAGAAATAAAATGCAGAATATCAGCTGGCTCATCCTTCTCCAGACTCTGCTCTCCTCTTCTGTCTTCCCTTTCTCCTGATTTCAATGCTCACTGCTAATGTTTTGCCCACCTCCTCTTGTGTGTGCTGTCTGATAGCGGAGCCACCCTCGCCACGCCCCTGGGACCCACCTGGCAGTATGTACCACCTGTTGTGCCACACCTCTCTTTCTCTCCTCTCTCCTCCTCTCGTCCACACCCTCTTTTGTTTTTTCTTCTTTTCCAACGTCTGTTTACCTCCATGTGCTCCTCTCATCACAGGAGTTCATCCCTACCATCACTGATAAAATCACCCCCACCTCACAGTTTAATAGCTGCTCATCCCATTAGATTCTTTATAGACACTATAAACATATTAAACCAGTATTAGCCGTTAAACATACCCAGAAAAAGCATTTGTATGTTTAACTGAGGTATGTCAAGCACACTGTCCTGCCTTTCAGTCATTAGTTACAGCAGTACAGTACTACACTTTGGTAAAACCGTGTGTATGTATGTGAGTGTTGTTATCTAGTGTGTGGTTTTTGCTTTAAAAAAGAAACAAGGTTGAGACGGTACTGCTGCTTTTCTGCTATCTAAAGGTTTTCTTTTTAAAACCTTCCCAACTTTATCTGTCATTTGGTGTCATGTTCAGTCTTAAAATCTTATTTTTCCAGACTAAATCCAGTCATTTACAGCCTCTTAATTTACGGCATGTTCCCTTCTATAATATAGAAATGTTTTCTATCACATCACTGTTCCTTCCAGTGGTGTGAATAGAGACAGGGCGAATTAGGAGATTACACCACTCATCTAAGAGGTAAGATTTTAAGACTGTGGACTAGAGAAACTGACTCGGTAATATGATTTAGATTTTATTTTGTTGGCAGTGTTGTGATATTGTTGTGTGACTGTTGCTACAGGCTGGACTGTGAGGTAGGAACAAAAAGAACAGGGCGCCCACCCAAGCAGCAATCAGTGGACGAAAAAATACTGAAAAACTGAAAGAAAGCTTACATGATGATTAAATACACTTTTTCATTGGCTAAAATAATTACATGAAATCTACACAGTAACCAGCAGGTGGGGTTGTAACTCAGCTGCTGTTCCAGCTTCCTATCACACATGTTACCTGGTAGCTGTGCTGGTCAGTAAGGTAAGACTTTGTCGGGGTGAGTGTCACTGTCCTCCAGGCATTTATTCAAAGTACTTTTTCCTTGGGGGGAAAATAAAAGATAACTATGCAAAATCAAAGTAACACACCTCTATATAATTCTGTTTTAATCCTACATATTATAGGCTTAATGGTTTAAAAAAATAGTGCTGGTACGGTAGAGACCTAAAACGGAGCAAAGCAGAAAAGCATTTTAATGAGGCAAACACAGACATAAATACTTCTAATACTAATGTATCTGTAAGGGCTTCAATGTGTGAGTGTTTGCTACACAACTACTGACACATCAGTATCGTTCCCAGCATGTTTCTGCTGCAGAATTGGTTGAATGTAGCACAGGTAAACATCTGTGGGTGTACGTGGCCGTATTTGGGCAAAATGTGAGTGTATAGATCATCTTCACAGGTTTAAAGTAATTAGATTAAGATTTAGCTGTTGGTTGGAATGCTTATGTTTTCTATGGGGAGTAAATAAAGCAACAAGCTACTAAATTTAAAAAACTGATACAATGAGTGGTCATTCAGCCACTGGGTATTCACAATATGGAAGAATTGTCATATTTAAAAACAGTGGAAAGTATTCATACGCGTAAAACACTGCAGTTAGCTCGTGCCAGTTACTGACTTTCTCCATCTCGTCTGTACAGGCATTTCTAACGTAAGTCATTGGGCCAAAAAAGAGACAAAACGCACTGAAAAAGTCGAGCTGCACAAACAAAATCACTTTTTCCAGATATAACCGTGATCAGAAATGTCTTTAGCCACAATAATTCAGAGTAACCTGCTAGCAGCCCAAGCTGCCACAACTTTAACTCGACGCTAACCTTGTAGTAACTGACTCATAATTTATAAAGTTAGACGTGAAAGAATAAAATGCCACAAAAGCCAGTGTCACCCCCCCCCCCCCCCCCCCCCCCCTCCCCCCCCCCGCCCTCCCCCCCCCCCGCCCCCCCCCACCCCTCC
>VUQR01036867.1:80834-126857 GCA_015108515.1 Hemichromis elongatus
AAGCCAGTGTCCCCCCCCCCCCCCACCCCCTCCTCTTTGTTCACTAACAGAGTTGCTAGTGAAGTCCAGTAGCTTCAAGTTGTGTGACAGATTTTTGTTCCTCCTCGTTAATTTTTTTAACATCTGTGCTTTGAGTAGATTGGATCGAATGTCGGTCTTTAAACAAAAGGCTGTCTCATTTGTGTGTTGTGCATATTTTGGTGATTGGGTAAAATTGATTGAACCACTACTTCCAGCTCCGCGCGCTCTAGTCTCATAACACTTCCCCACGCCTGTCTTCCCTTCTCAGCCGATTGTGGACCTCAGTCCTATAAAACGCTCGGCGTCCTCGCTGACACCGCAAAACCACTATCAGGACGTTGGGCTGAAGGACTATGACCTGGAACGCCCCAATCAGGCTCAGCCCTCTGCAGGGATGGGACAGGCCCAGGGCCAAGACAGAGCCCATCACCATCACCACCACCACCGCTGCCATAGACGCAGGGATAAGGACAAAGACAAGAAGCAGAAGTCTCTGGATAGAGCTGCATCGGTGCAGCCATCCAGCACCGTTGGTGAGGCATTCTTTTGATGTGATGAGTGAAGATTTTGGATTTATAATGTACAGCACATAACAACAAAGTGAACGCTTTAAAAACGTCTAGGCCCATCATTCAGTTTAGTAAACATAATTCTATATTCTATAAAGTTCCTCTTACAGAGCATTTTAATTCAGTTTTATAAAGATCCAAATCCCAGCATCAGTCTCCTCAAGGCCCTTTGTATTCTACGGTAGAAACCGTACAACAACCAGCTGATGCCCTGTGAGCAAGCACTTGGCGACAGTGGGAAGGAAAAACTCTCTTTTAACAGGAAGAAACCTCCGGCAGAACCAGGCTCAGGGAGGGGCGGCTGTCTGCCAGGACCAGTTGGGGGTGACGAAATCTGCTTTTATCCTCAGCCGACAGAAATAAAATATTTCTGTTGTGATGTCAAAACATAAAACCTTTTGTAGTTCAGCATCTCAATCAGCTATTTAACAGCTAGAACCAGCTACTCGCTAATAAAAACTCATTCGTTTTGTGAAACAGTGAAAAGTACCCATTTATAATAGTAGTAAACTAAACAAGAGGTCAGGATTTGCAACCGCTGGTTTCTTAATTATCAACATTTGAAAAAAAAACTATTTGTTTGCAGTTTGATGGATTACAGAACACAAGAGGGATGTGTGACGGATTACAAAGACATTTATCGCAGATGTTGATGCTGTCTAAGATCCCCTGATGATAATAACAATAGTAATTGTTCACATTGAACAAGAGTCCTGAGTAGAGCTTGGACAAAAAAGTGAAATGTTCAGTAAATATACCGACTGTTTTCGAGTGCTGATTGATTAATTAATTCATTAGCTTTTAATCTACAAGGAGAATATTTTAATAACAGACCTTGGCATCACTTCAATAGTGAAACAGATAGCAAGCCAAACTTTTCCTTTCAGGCATAGCTGCAGAAATTCTTCATAGGATTAAAGTTCCATGAGTGGGTTATGTAGGTGAAGGTTTGCTGCAGAGCTTCACTCAGTAGTTTCTCATGTCAGTCTTTCCATATGATTAGGATGCTGGGGATTTTTTCCTCCGTCTACTCTAGCTCTCCGTGAATGCTCTGTTCCAAAACCTTACAAATAGAGCTTCATATTGATGTGAAAAGTTTAATTATTGTTTTTCTTTCATTGATTTAAAAACAAACAAACAACGGCTGCTCTTTTTTTCTTTTTTGATCATTTTGTGTAAACCCTAGAAAATCCCAGCAGCTCCTGAAGTACTCAGACCAGCCAGTCTGGCACCGACAACCAGACCACATTCAGTTACTTAAATCACCTTTCTTATCCATCCTGATGCTCAGTTTGAACTCCAGCAGGTCGTCTTGACCACGTCTACATAACTAAATGAAAAGAGTTGTTACCATGTAAAATACTGATGAAATATTTAACAGGTAGCTGGACAGGTGGAGCTAAGCTGGCTGTGGGTGCGTGTGGATCGGAGGTGTCAAACTCGTTTTACATCGCGGGACACATACAGGCCGTCTAATGTGGGCCGGGCTAATGAAACTTTACATTTAACTAGACATTTAATCAGTGAAAACTTCTCACCCTGCGTGGGAAACTCACCAGTGAGCTCATAGATGAGGTTAGGAATGTACATCGAATAGTAACTCAGCTGGGTTATTTTTATGCTCATCTCTCTCCTACCTACAACATATTGGTAATTTTCCCTAATCCATCTTTCAAACTGTCCCCTCACTTGTAAACAGTACCCCGAGATACTGATAAAATAATAATCTCATAATTGTATTTGCATTAACATTAGCTGGTACTGTTCTCCAGATTCATTTACCGACCCCTCAGCTGAAGGACTGTCCAGAGAGCGAGCGAGGGAACGCGACCGCAGTCGGCCCCATGAGAGGAGGCATCACTCCTCAGCAGGGGAGAAGCAGCGCTACTATTCCTGTGAGCGTTATGGCAGCAGGGAGCAGAGCCACACCAAGTCAGCTGGTCCCAGTCGATCCACGTCTCCAGGAGAGGGACAGGACTCTGGTTTCCTCAGACAGGTGAGTTACCTGCCAAACCGTATGCGGCTTAGGGATTAACGGCTTGCTCGTTAGTATTCAAACAGTGGCCTGACTTACAACTTAGTTAATCTGCATCAACACCCATTTAAATTGTAATTATAAGCGTTATCAACAATGACGGCCTCTAGATTTCTTTAGTAATTTGATGGTTAAATTTTTCAAAAGAATTATTTGAGTGATTGTGGTGTACGTGGAATGATCAGTAAGTTCTGGGAGGAGTTTCATCAAAACCTGATTTCCATTTGGGCAATCTCCTGTTGAAGTTCATGTTCTAAGGCAGTGGTTCTCAAACTGCGGTATGCGTACCACTAGTGGAACTTGGGCTCTCTCTGGTGGTACACAAGAAATCTTCAATTTTTTTTTAAGATTAATCAATATACCATTGTGGAGGTATTCAAAGACAACACAAGAGTTCCTGATGCTCTACTAGGAGCCGGAGTCAACCAGAAGACGTCTCCCTAAGCGAGAGTCGTCTATGAAGAGCAGCCTTTCCTTATCACCAGCGGTCGCGGCCACTACAGAGCGCTGGTGGGCTCGTTTCTCTGGGCCTTAAAACTGCAAAGGCGGCAGACCGCACCATACTGCGGTAATGGCTGTGGTAAAAACACAGCCATTTTCAGTGGTGCTGTGATCCCAGCCCCCATCGATGAGTCAGATGCCCCTAGGAGAATCAGTGGGGGCGCAGGAGATGCCGTCAGTGAGTCAGGAACTATCACCTGAGTGCCGAAGCTCCTGGTAGCCAGGAGAATGTGATCCACTTCTGCAGTGAGCGCTAATCCTTCAAGGCGAGCAGCGCGGAGTTGGCGAGGCTATCTCGCACCGGCAACTGGAGGAAAACGAGAAAGAAGAAGAATCCACCGTCATCCGTTCCTACCAAGGACAGCATGCTCTCCATGAGCTCGAGCGGCACCATCACCCAGGCCTGAGAGAGAGAGAGGAGTTTCTCGATGAAGTAGTGCCGCAGCAGCGCCTTGATAGCGGTGTATTTCCATTGGGTGGGGGATCCCGGAGGAGGGTCATCGCACAGCTAGTGAACAGCAGATCCAGCAAGGCCACGATGGTGGCCTCATGCCGACGGCTGAAACGCTACAAAGAGCAAACTGAACTTCGATGTGCACGAACCACAAAGGAGGGTCGTGAAGCCGAAAATCAGGCAGCTTAACCACCACAGCAAAAATCAAAACGTACGGCTCTGCTATCACTTCAGACATTAATGAAGACAGAACGCTAAACAGCAACGACACGTCTGTGAAGGTTCTCAGTCATCCAGGTCATCGTGGTCTAAGGAGCTTGGAAAGAAAAGCATCTGGACTTCTATACGTTTCACCTCTTTGAGATCCCATCCCAGACGCCTTAACGCCCACTCACATCCTGTTTATATAAATAACATTCATATAAGAAATAAAACTGTCACGTTTAAACTGTATATGGTGTTAAATAGGCCTATACTAATGTACTGTAAGGTGGGTCATAAGGCTGGTACTTCAAGAACCATATATTTTATCAGGTTGAACTCATTGTGAACAGTTTGAGAACCACTGTTCTAAGGCATGTTCAGATCTCTTCCAGAATGACTCCGTGGAAGTCCTCTGTGTTTCACCATGCTACATTTACAGAGCAGACAACCACTCTCTCTGATCATGAAAGGTGTTTCTCCAACTACAACCATGCACTGTCAGCAGTTTTCAGTTAAGCTACCCACAGTATCTGAGTCCATGTCATCTCAGGAATGAGTTTGGAAGCATGTTCAGACTTATTGTACACCATCAAGTCCTAATTGAGTAGAAGGCAGTTGTATATTTCTTTTTATGTTAATGAAGGCTTCCTCAGTTTTAAAAACAAGCCTTTAACCATGAAAGTGGTCCTGAGACCACATTACAGCCATTTCATCCCCCACTTACACATGACTAAATTGATGGCAAGGTGGGGGCAGTGCCACGGGGAATCCACACTTTGGCTCATGTGACCATAATGACCAATTCCTTGGTCCATGTGACTCATACAATGACAGAATGGGTGAGTGACTCTCAGGACGACCTCCACTAGGGGTTAATACGGTGGCACTGAGAGGTCACGTGGACGGCAACTTAAGAAAACACCAGCAAACAGAAAAATGCTGCAAAAGCACACAAAACACAATGGAAAAAAGAAAAAACTGAAATGTTTTGGTTTCTATCACTTCCCCATCTGGTCCGTCCCATTATTGTGTCCCCAGACACACTTCTGGTGGGTTTTTTTCATGCAACTCAGTCCTAAGTAATGTCTCAGCTTGGACCTCCCTTTCACAAGTGTCTGCAACTAGAGCAAGAAAACTACTGCATCGACTACACTACTACAGTAACACTGGTGTGTATATTTGTGCCCCTGGTGCTTATTGTGCCTTTAGATAACATAAAGAACGGATGTCTTTACAGGAAGTATGGACAGGTGAAAAAAATACCAAACATTAAAGCAAAAAATAAAAAAAAGTGGATTAATCCTTTAAAGTTGCTGTTGTGCATCTAAATCAGTCTTTTCTTTCTCAGCATGGCAGCAGTGTGGTTAAATCTGGAGCCCTTCCATCCGGTTCCAGCACACCGGGGCGTGGTCGCAGGCAGCTCCCCCAGACGCCCCTCACCCCTCGCCCCGCTGTGGCCTACAAGACTGCCAACTCCTCTAATCTCCCGTCCAGTGCCATCATGGCTACAGCAGGGCACCAGACTCGCTTCAGCCGTGGTCTTTCAGAGCACGATCGCTTGCTCGGAGCCCACGAGGAGTCCCCAATACCAATTACTCGAATTGGTTCTGACCCTAATATAAACCGACAGCAGCAGGACTCGTCTCAGAAGGCCCTCCTTGATGAGGAGGACTTCCAGGATGCCGTGAGCAGCCAAGGAGGAGGCCGCTCTGCCAGAACTGCTGCCTCGACTACAGCCTCAGCCTCTCACCCGACTGCTGCTACACCCGTCACAGCACCCACCACACAGGGCCGCGCAGTGGTCATGCCTAATGGGTACCACTTCACCCTTGGCCTCAACTCTTCGTCTGGGCCTGGGAATAGAGGAGCAGGAAGTCTCAGGGAGAGGGAGGAGGATGACTGGTGCTAACGTGGCAGAAAATGCCCGCTGTTAGCTAGCACGGGGCAGCTCATGAGTGCTGCTCAGCGCTCGGGTCAGGAGCTGGTACAACAGGAGGCCAGGCAACTGATACAGAAGGAAACACAGTGAGGGAAAGTCGGTGGAAAGCGCTCTGAGAGGGGATCAGAAATAATTACAGCTTTGTAGTGTAACTGTCTTTTTAATATATCAATCACTTTCAAGAAAAACACACTGGCTTTTCTAACCCCTTTACTTGCACTGGAATTAGCGCACATGTGGAGGCCCTCAAGTATTTTGCCTTGGCCAGTATATTCAGTGGAGAACAAGACAAAAGCCAAACTCTCCAAATTGTTTGTTTTACACTGACGCTCATCCCCGATATTGACATGACTGCCCACACCACACTTTGTATTCCTGTTTGTCTTATTTCATCACCAGATTTCTCTCTCTTGCTTTCTTTTGGTTTGTTTCTTTATTATCTCGCAGCAAGTCCTGACCAGAGCAGATTAGGAAAGCTTTTTGTTTTTAATGCATGTCTTAAAATTCTGCCATAACACCCAGTAAACACAAAAGTCATACAATGACATGGGTTAAGATAAGACTAGAGTTGAGTTTTTAGGAACACATTTTTGTAAAATCTCCCAGATGTAATCTTTTGAGTACAAATAGGGACTAGAACAACTCGTTTTTTTGACATTAAGTGGCTAACGACTAAGTGCCTCTTTTACCACGATGTATTAACATGGAGCCTGACTTTGGGTCAGTGGGGGTTGGGTGTAGCTTAAAAAACAAACAACAAAAAAACCCAACATGGTCAGAACAAAACTTGTTTGAATCTGGGCTGAAGGACAGAAAGCAAAAAAGCAAAAACAAAAAAATCTTTTGGTAGGAAGTTTAAAATTAGAGATCCAAAGTGTAGTGCATGCCAGGGTTGTCAAAAACTAGCGTCTGTATTTTTGCCTGAGGGTGTGTGGTAAGCATTTGCCTTTCTCTTTCAGATATACTGCCAGACATTTGGTTGAAAAGAGTCTCTGAATGAGGGGAAAAGTGCCATTTTTAAAAAAAATGATTTTCTGAACGTGAGTCTCAAATCAAGCATATCCCTTCTTGGCCATATTTGCCCAAATTTCACGGGTTTCCTATCATCTAATCTCTTTCCTCTGAAAAAAGTATTGTGTCAGGGTACCTGTTTGCATATTTATAGGTACAATAAAGAATTGTGTTGTTGCTGCTGACTGTTGACTTAAAGTAGGGCTATGCAACAAGACGACACTTCACCCGCCCTGTAGCTTTACCCTCTGGAAACTCCAGATTCAGGCTTTAGTGTGACTGCGACCAAATTTTACATTCATGTGTGAAGAGCTGTAAATTCTAAATGCATTATATGATGTACAGTTAACTGACTACACACACTCAAGGCACGGATGGTATCCAAGCGGATATAAATGAATTCACAGGGCATTTTTGAGGTTGGCAAGTTGACTGCATGACGCCTACTCAGAACCACCCAAAATATAAAACTGTGTTCTTCTCTTTCCAGACTTGGGTCAAGTTGTATTTTTAAATAATTGTAGTGGTTTTTAAACTTGCTGGGAGAGCCAGATTCTTCAGGTTGGTAATTAAGTGTTTTTATGTCACTTAAAAGTGAGACCTGGACCAACTCCTCGAAATCTTTACCTCTTCTAACTGGGCAGGGCATAAATCCTCAAAGAATAAGGTTTGCAATACTCTTTTCCTTACACTCAACAAATTTCAAGACCAAAACTAATTTCTTTCTGTGCTTTATTAGCTTGAAGCCCATTTAAACAACTACAAGTGTTGACCTTTCTGAATAGATCACAAAACATTATTTTATACATTTCAAATCTTACAATTTGTGTTTTTAGAATATTTTCTTTTCAATTATTTTCATAAAAGTTCGTTACTGTAGACTTTACAAATACTTTTCAACTTAATAAAGTAGTTGCGTTGGTGCTAGTAATTTGTTGGCAAACATTTCCAGCTCTATATTCATATTTAGAAAGTTTAAAAAAAAAACTGTGAAAGAAATTAGCAAAAATGTAATCTTAAACCTTAAAACCAGCCTGACATTTCCTGTTCTGCCCTGTCATCTCATTTTTATATTTTACTATAATTCTTTTGAATATTAAAAATATTTTAAATAATAATTATTTAATAACACAATAGGTTTTTTTTAACTAATAAAATTGCAGCAGTCTGATAAATGTCGTTACGTGATGCTACTTCCTTTTTTAAGCACACTGGGTTATGATTGCAGACATCGCTAACTGGTCACTTATTTAGGGGATACAAACCCCCTCCAAATAAATCACTCCAGGGTTTCTAAAGCGTGTCAAAAATCATCAAATTATCAATCAATCAAATTATCTCAAATTAAGGCATAAATTGGCATTAAAATTTCTTCAGTCTTTTTTAAGTGTTGAAAATACTAGATGTCAGAGGTATTATTTCCCGTATCATATGGTTAGCCAAAATGCTCATGAGTAGCTCGATCTGCTAGCTAACAATAGAACCATTAATTTAAATTAAATGAAAACTGAATTTCAGCCAAAATTTTGTGAGATTGCTGAAACTGGTACTACAACTGTACACAAGGCCTGGTGTATTTTAGATTTTGATAAGAATTGCAGCAGTAAAAACCAACATGAGTTACAGTACAAGCATTTTTAACAAGTTAGCTTAAATGTTTTAGCTTGTTGGCGATGCTAACAACAAAAGGTTGTTTTTTCTTTACGGTTTACCCGAACCACATAAACGGACCCAAAAAACAAATTTATTATTTTTATTTTTCCTAAATTTTGTTCTTGTTAAATGAATCCTAAGATATGGTCTAGTTCTTTATTCTGATTTAGCTACATGCAACTTAAGCGTGTTTAAAAATAAGAGGTCAATAAAGGAATATGTTATATATAAACCATACTATATAATCCAGTTAACTTCCAGTATCAAAAATCTTGGTCCTTACTTAGAATATGCACATTTATAAAAATCCTAAGAAAAGTCCCAAATGTACTCACTGATTTACTTAAATACTAAAAACAAATTTGAGTACTAAAATTAATACATAGTAAGATAGTGTTTGTATGGCTTAAACTAGTGTGTATGAAAGTGTGACCCAGTCCAAGTGTGTGGTTTACTAATGTATTTCTAGTAGTTTGTGGGCAGCAGTTTTGAATACACAGAGAATACTAAAATCCACTCTGTGTTTAGTTCTTTAATTGGCTTAAAAATAGGAATAATGCAGAACATGGCCAGACTTAGCCTTTAAAGCACCCAGTGAAAGAGTTCTCTTTACTGACAGCCTGAGACTTAACTGTACACTACTGTACATGCATTAGGTTGTAAAGCTTTGAAAATGGGCAAGAATTTGTTTCTAAAATCAGCCACGGAGCTTATCTCTAAAACCTCCTGCTTTTATTCAAGTACAAAACCTCTGTGCCTATTTTGTTCTGGCAAGTTTAGAAACATGCAAATTATTTCCAAATATTCTAACCCAGTCTGATTTTATCCAAATATTGCTTTAATTTTTTCCCCTCTTAATTGTGCGATCTGTTTGACGGGTTAATGGGTTTTTAGACCATAAAGGTGTGGCGCTGTTCTTCATCGGGGTAACAATAGATTGCTTATTGTCTCATTGTAAGTTGCTACATTGGGGCAGAGATTTGTGTTTATGTCAAAGACCCGAGTTTCAAACCTCCAGTGTGACCTACGCAACCAGGGTGCCAAGTTTTCCTCTTCCAGTTTTCGAAAGCTGCCCTCCCGCCCCCCTCTGGACATGTCCTCTTTGCATGTTCTGAAAAGAAAATGTGCATGTGCTAAAAAAAAGAAAAGAAAAAATATAATAATAATAATAATAATAATAGAAGTATTGTTTGGCTTCATTATGTCCATGATTTGTACAATTCGTTCCTTGGTTGTATTTTCTGATTATCTAAACAAATGACGTATCGGTTTCAGGTAAAGAAAAGAGAAAAGAAGCTTGAATAACATTTTCTCACAGAACCACCAAAGTGGAAGCAGATTAGGTTCTGGAGTGGCTGATCCTTCGCTGCCTGATCTGTTACTTGACTGTATCTCCTGCAGTCATTTGGACTCTACCTATAGATTTTGTATGAATATAAGTCACTGAATAAAAAGGTATGATTATGAAATGTCAGTGTCTGAAGATTTCCTTGAAATGTCTCTTGATTGAAGTTAGTACTATACGGCGTTTTTTTGTTAGCGTCAGACCGTCTGTGGTTTCTACAAGGAAAAGGAAGGTAAGGATTCAGTAGTACAAATCGCAGCTTCTCAGGATTTAAACACGCTAACACGGGTGCTGTGCTACCTGGTATCTGGAGGTTAGGATGCCAACCACATGGGTACAGATGTAATCAGCTGAGTTTTTGAGTTATTTTTCCACCGTTACGCTACTCGACCTCCCAAGAATAATACCACAGACTTCAATGTGAAGCTAAGGCCTTCGCATTTAGTTCTCTAATTTTTCTACTTGTCAGGATCAAAACATGCAGCAGTGGTTACTTTTACCTTTTAAGGATGTCCATAGGTCTAATTTGCATGCTATTATAATCTACAGCTATCCTTCAAACACCAACTGGTGTTATGTCAATAATCAGACATCACAAGCATACTGGGTGATGGACAAGCTCTTACTAATATGCATCACACGCTTTATGCTTTTTTTTGTACAAGGAACCATCATTTATAAATAAACGTGTGTTTAGTATGATCATAAAGTCACCAGGAAGCAAGAAAGCCAAATTCCATTCACCCAAAGTCCATATAACCAGAAGTCTTTTTATAAGCACACAAGTTGCTCCATGCTGGCTATAAAAAAGAAAGCAGATGTGAGGCATTACATCTCTCTTTTATATAGAGTCTATAATGAGGTACAGAAAAAAACAAGGACCTAGAGCATGAACGTAGGTGTTAAGTTTGTGAAAGTCTTGTTCTAAACCAAAACCAGTGGTTCTGATGGTGAGAGAAAGCAAAACGAGTCCAGAGATCAAGCAAGATCACTGGATACAAACACTGGTGGCAATATATCTAGAAGAAATATAATACAAATATGCCAAATATACAAGTGGTTACAAGATAAACTGAATATCCTGAAGGTACAAGATGTTCTTTTGACTGCTGCCTTGAGGAGTCGTCACACTGGACCATCATTACCTCAACCTATCCACAGTATACTTCTCTGTCACACAAGTCCCGCATATCCTCCTCCACTACATCCATGAACCTTCTCCTTGGTCTTCCTCTTTTCGCTCTGCCTTGCATCTCTATATTCAACATCCTTTGCTCAATATATCTACTATGCTTCCTCCGTAGATGCCCAAAGATCTCAGCCTTGCCTCTTTAGCTTTGTCTCCAAACCGATGAACTTGAACTGTCCAGTAACGAATCATGTACCAGAATATTTCAAACACAGAGTACAGAGGCTTGTGCATTGAAAACAAGAAACAGACACGGAGCGATGCAGTTCTGTTCAGAAGCAGGACACCTTCTAGCCTACTGTGGTTTAATGAACAGCAAAGGGTTTTTTTTATTACTATAGTTTCTCAACAGTACTTGTTTGTTCTAATTTGTTTACTGATTTGCGTGCACTTTTTTAAAAAGATTTTTCTAAAAAAATTATAATATTCATTTTCTATTCAGTTGTAAACTTTGTAGTAATTATGTCCTGGGTTTTAACTATTTAATAATAAAAAAGGAAACATCACAAAAAAAACCACTTAAGGTCATGGAAATTAATTGACATTTAGCAATTCAATGGCGCATTGAAAAGTATCGGTATGGCCCAGATTCACTTGGTATCGGCTCGATACCAAAAACGCCGCATCACAGAGCACTACTTCCTACCTTTGCTCTTTTACCTTTGCCCGCACTTCTTCCTGTTTTTGGTTCCCGGATCTTGAGCTTGTAGTCTGTGTTTGCACCTCACAATGTTGTATGTTTGAATTTTAAATATCTTTTGGGAGGCGAAGATGGGAAAACGAGTAAATCTTTCAAAACAAACAAATTAAGAATAAGTTGAAGACAGGCTCAAAAACAAAAATGGGCGGAGGCCCTGCAGGGATTTAATTGGTCAAAAGGAGAGGGGGCGGGGCTTTTCTTGGCTCTTTTGGCTCCGCGGTGATATGATACAGCTGCAGGAGGAGAGAAGCTGCTGCTGGCTGAGAAGGAGGATGAGGAGAGGCGAAGAGGATGAAGGGTTAGTTGCTCTGCAGTCCGCTCCTATTAAAACTGCAGAATTATAGAGAAAGTGCGATTCAGCAATGTTCCCCACTCTGACTGCTCTTTAACTGGATCAGTTCAGACGTTCAGTACTTCTCTAGTTTGCATATGATTCATGTCTGAAGCATAAAGGCGGCCACACCTAGAGATGTTGCTCTGGTTGTTAAAATGGACAGTTTATGTTCTCGGGCTCCTCACGACGAGCAGAGCCTCACCTGACGACGCATCGGTCGACTTCGGGGAAGAGTCCGGTTCCGGGATGCTGCAAACAGGTAAGAACGGTGCAAACACCTGTGGAGCCTCTCTGCTTGAAACAAATATAACCTGTCTGATAAGATCAGGTTTACTCTTGTAGAAACTTTTATAGGAGGTGCTGGCTTGGGTTCAGTCTGTGGTTCTCAGTCATTTTCTGGCATGTCACAATTATTAGGACAAAATATGCTCCAGCCCCACACCTCATTGTTATCAGATGATTAACAGCAAAACTTTGAATTTAGCCCAGATCAAGTCTTTCTGTGGCTTCACTTCATCTTTTCCCCAGTCTTCCTCAGCACACCTGCGCTGGCTCTGTGCTCCACGTCTGAGAGCAATTGGGTTACCTCAAGAAGTTTTATAGCTACATTCTTCACATTTGCACCCCTCCACCCGGCTTTGCTTTAAAGTCCCAATCTGCCTGCAACATGGCATCGGTGACATTTACAATGAAAGTAGCTCAGATTTCAATACGTTAAGTCCCAAAAATGCATTTCTCTCTTCAGCTCAGCCATATTAAACACAGTCATGGATTATGTGACATCCAGGAAACATTTCTGTTTTCTTCACTCCTTACTGCAAAAGTGATGTTTTCCTTTTTTATGCCACATTTGCTGATGCTTCCCCAGTAAAAGCGCGTTAAACCCAGCAGGACAACAGCAGGATGAACTGTTAGTCAGCGTGACGGCATGACATCATTTTTTCAGAGCAATTTGGATCCAGATGAAAATATTTCACTTCTCATCAGCAGCTCCTCCGACACTCGAAAACTTCAGTCGCTGTAGCTCTGGTGCTTTTCCTCTAATCGCTTTTTGGCGTGAGAGCAAACTTAAAGCCTTTGTAGACTGAGGGAATCATTTTGTTTTTGCATGCTGTGAATAGTCAGACCACAATGAACTAATCAGGCTGCAACTATTATTTATTTATTGACTTTTTGAGTCCAGGCCAGTTATTTTTTACGGCTTATTTCAATGATTCTGACAGCTTCGCACGAAGAAAACACTCGTTAAAAAGTTTTTTTAGAGCACATTTGTTATTCCCATTAAAAGCTGCTGATATTTATTCCACATCTACAAATTGGAAGCCTTTAAACCACAAATACGAAGTTTCTCATATAACTAATTTTAAAAGTTGCAACCAGAAAAAAATAGACTCTTGCTGCCACAGTAGCATTGCTGTGCTCATCTTTGATTTATTATCAGTGTTGCTAAAACCTTTGAATCGAAGACAAAAAAAAAAAAATGCTTTTATCTCTAAATTGGACAAAGCTTTACAGAATCACACCTTTTTAGATAAGATAGATGAAAAGATGTCTGGAGTTGCCGGAGACGCCATTCACAGATAAATGCTTTTAGTTTGTATTGAATCCACGTGCAAACTGAACCAGAAATCACCCACGGTTCATTAAATCACATGCATGTTTTTAAGGTGCCAAACAGTCTTCGTTAATCGAAATCTCACTTTGCAGAGCGAGCCCGCTTGTCTCGTCAAACCTTTGCTTGTCTCGAGCTTCTCTGTTGATGCGCTGACAGTGTTGTACGTGCTGCGGGATTACATTGTGTTGAGCTGTGGAAATGAATCTGACATTGGACTTCTTCCAGTCACATGATTATGTCATGACTGGAGTACCTCTCCATCACACTGTGTTTACTCTACCATTTGAGTTTCATTACATTTTCTCATCGCGCTCGTCTGTATTAGAGCCCCACAAGAGACCCAAACAGAAACAATATTTTCGCCGAGTATTTTCATACATTTACTGTAGGTGGCAACGTGTAAAAGCTTTGTCCACGGCAGGCGTCACTGAACAGACGGATGGTTATGTCACTCCGCAGTATTTCCTCTGTTATTTTTGGGTTTCTTTACTTAAAGCTTGCCAGGCTCCAAACATAACTGAGATCATTTGGGAATTTGCAAACTCTGCTGATGCAATGACTCAAGACACGACAATGAGACGGGGCGTACCGCAAGAATAGAACAGAAAGTTTGAGCCAAACCAATTTGCAGTTAACGAATACAAAGCGGTGTCATTAAGTGGATTTATTCAGCTTTGCTAAATTTGCCATTAGATCTCTGCAGAAACGTCAAAAAGACACACGTGATACCCAAAACTGATCATCTGCGCCTTGCACTTATTGGTTTTTAAGTTATGAACCTTTAAAGGTAAAAATCTGTTACATGCCATGAATTTTATCCCAAAGAAACTCTGTGAACGGACACTTTACTGTGTGAAAGGCTGAGGTATCAGGGCCCCTTCTGAAAAAATAACCAAGTCAAACTTTCTAAAGTGCTGACTTTTGAAAAAAAAAAATACTAGTTACAATGTTTGTAATAACAGAAAGCAGCTCAAACCCGGTGTTTGGTTTCAGTCCTGGCTCCTTCCTCAAAGAAGTCAGCTTGCTTTCATAGTTGCAGTTTAAGGGAAAGAAAAGCAGCAGTCATTCATCTTTATACCTTTACCCCTCGTGACCGCCATAAATCACCTGTACTGTGAGTGAAGCATTCCTTTTTCACATTTTAGACATTTGTTTTATCTGTTCTCGGTGTCACTGCCGCTGTGTTTCGCCTTTGAAGGCACGGCATTGCCTTTAAGTGCTGAGTCTGCACCTGTCAGACTGTTGGAAAGGTAAAAAGAAACTGTGCAGTGCTTATGGAGACGCCATATGTGGAGGATAAGAATTTTCATTTAGTTTAGAGAATAAAGGAAAATGTCTACTAAGACATTAGCAGTAGATCTAAATTCTACAGCTGGGTGTTCAGAATTATAAAGCAACAAGATTTCATGAGGACTGACAGTTCAGCGGAAAATTATGTGTGAAATAAGGTGAAAATTCTCACGTGCTGCTTTGGCGGTTAATATAGAACGTGTCCTAGTTTATCCACTGTGTCTTTTTTCATCTTTTCCCTTTTGCTTTTATCTATATGCCAAATTTCCACCTCACACATTGTTGCTTGCACGGGGCTGGCTGGACTTTACACGCCATACTTTGGACAACTTTACTTTTGTACACTTTTGAACCGAAGCTGCTTTTTCCTGGTTTGGGTCGAGTCCATTTGTTCCAAATTTAGCGTGGAACGACTTGTCTCCTCGATGCACTTCCCTGCATCATACTCGTAGCTCTGTGGCTGCTTGAATGTAAGCACTTCTGTCATTCCCGGTCCATTCGGCTATGACTTTGAGTCATCCGTATCCTGCTGTGATACTCCCACATGTCTTGAATAGCTGGTGTAACCTCTGACCCTGTGAGATAGCTATCGCTGGAGCTCAGCATGCAGGACAGCTGCCCATGTGTCTGAGTGTCTCCATACATCTCACCATCACTCATCCACTTTCCTCAGAAGTTGAAATCGCTGACTAACCATCTTGACCTTCTGTGTCAGTGGAGCAAAGCTGTAAGCTTTTTTTTAAAAAGTCTTCAACCACATGTACCACAGATAACATAAATGTGCTTCAGATTTAACTTCAAAACCGTTTTGCCCTGAGAGCGCTCTGAGGATACGGCGTAAGGATATCTCTCCGTGCTGCGCTTTGAAATACAGCGGAAGATGTTGGAAAAAATGACCTCGCCATGAAGTTGCAATAAAATGACTGCACCTGTGATAATTTGGTAGCTGATGGGCAGAAGTTATGTCACTAGAAATTTGTTGAACGTTTCTTTTACTTTTTTTCAATCAATGCAGACCCAGAAATACTGAAGATGGAAACATTCAGTATTTCTTTTAGATTCCATGTAGTCCATCCGTCCATCTTTACACCTTAGAGAGCATAAAGCGTGGATGTAGCCACGTTGATGCCAGTGGATGGAGGAGTCCCATAACCAAGCTTCAGGTTGAGCGTTGGTGCGGTGACACAGGTTGTAAAGACGGAGATTTCCCTGTGAGACCAATAACACTGCGTGCTGACTGACTGGGGACAGAAGTTTATGAAATGATCTTCGGGTTTTATTCAAAGTGAAATTGGTGATTAATCCCATACAGACATAAAGAAAATGCTAACTGGGTTCATAGAGAGCAAACCAAGAACTATTTTCCAACAAACACTTTTTTTAAAGGGCTTTAGATTTAGACGTGTACTTGTCACAGTTTAAAGCCATGACCCGAGGCAGCCAGCCATGACATGAATCGTGAAAAGGTTTAATTTTTATTAAAAAAATATGAGTAAAAAATGATGCTCACTAACTGAGCTGGCATTCCCAGGTTGAAACATTTCACATTCGCACTGTTCATAAAAGGACTTTACTGCTGCTGATTTGCTGTTTTGCTTGTATCTACACATTCAGTCTCATACTGATGTGTCCTCACTTGTACCCTAATGTAGAAAGAAGAAGAATGTTTACAGCTTTTATACTTTTATTCATAAAAAAATATAATTGTATTTTTTTAGAATATCTTGTATAATTCGTATTTATACTTTGATACCTCATATTTTTTCATATCTGTGTTCTCATTTTTTTAATTCATTCTAGTTTCACATGGAGGGAAACACCTTTTTAAATCTGCGTATGTTCTGCACATACTGCAGGACTAAAAGTAAAGTCACCTTGTAGTGGTTGCTCCACTCATAAAGATCAGAAAACTGGATATCAAATGGTGTCGCTACACGGTTTACCTTTGATGGTCTACATGTTGCCACCTTGCAGAAATGCACCATCAATCATTTTGCAGCCTGAAGGAGAAAAAGAGAATAGCCCTGTTAATGCTACCTCGCTGAAAGTGACAGACTCTCATCTGGAGTTGAGTTTGCTTGTCCTGTGGCGTGGTTTGGTGTTTATCCCCGTTAAGTTTACCGCGCCAGTCTTTCTGGAGAGGTTTACAGAGGCTCAACAAGTTGTAGGTTAAACTTTCTCAAAGTGCGCCGCCTGGTGCAACAACCGTGGTTAGTTTCCATTTTGTGTTTGATTTGAGAAAACCCCAGAGATTAAAATTCATGGACACACACACACACACACACACACACACACACACACACACATATTTAAAGACAAATTATTGGTCGTGAGAAAATGAACTCAGAGCTAATAAAACTGAGTTTAGAAATTTAAATTCCAAACACTAGCTTCTTAAAAATATACGATTCATAAAACAATATTTTTTTTCGTTCTGATAAACTGCAGAGAAGGAAATGTCAGCATACACGTGATTTTGATAGTGTAGCCCTGTCGTTGTGCATGTTTTTAAATTTTTTCGCTCTACCCTTGTCGCTCAGAGGGATTTTCAGTATGTTCTGCAACACTTATGTCACTTTGCAGAGCCCTGAAGTCAAACCAGATCAAAAGCATCGCACCAGCTATGTCACAGAGATACTCATGCACTTCCCAGCAGGTTGAGCTCATGATGTCAGCGCCAGTATTATGCCGGATCCATAACCAGGCATCTGCATCCAATGAAACATAATCGTGGGCCTTAGTGGCTGGCGAGCCCTGATCTGGAGCCCATTAGGCAGCTTTTAACCAGACGGAGGCCCACGCACACTGTAGCATGTGTGCTGATATTCCCTGTAGTATGCATAGACTGGGTCATCGGTCTGGTTCTGGGTGTGGAGCAGACCGCAGCTTGTGGTTAGCTTTGTTTAAAAAAAAAAAAAAGTGGGCGGAGATGGCTAGGTGCAAACCATATGTTGGACCAGAACCTCTTTCCATCTGCAATCTCTTCTCAAGCCGACTGGAACCAGATGGAAGATGGAGTGGATTGATAGTGTTCAGACAAAGTTCCTCAGATGTTTGATATTACACACACGAGTAAAAAAAAAAAAGAGCTTTTCGTCCTTCCTTTTTGACCGTTTACAGCATTACTGCAGTGATGACTCTGTGGTGTCATTGGCCAGTTTGTGTGTTACAGCCCGTAGGACACAAAGACGCAGGACAGTTTAACGATGCTGTTGTTTCTGTTTGTGGTTCCACTTGTTTTAACACACATATTTGTGTCTGCTCACTACGCAGGACTAAGTTGCAAATGTTCAACACCTGCCTTGCGGTGACTATAAGAGCACGCTGCACCTGGTATTACAAGTTGTGCCGTTTTATTTGCGGTGTGCCAATTTACAATCCTTAGGTTAAATAACTATGTTTAGTGGTTTGATTTACCACAGAGGAGCTGTGGAGGCAGATACTGAAATTCATTTCATTTTCACCAGTGTACTGGCTGTGCTCCACATAGTGCTGTAGTACACCACTTAAACTGTGACTAATGTTTTTGCTCTATGCATTCGCTTTTGAAGATTAGGAAAAATGATTTTTTTTTAATGAAAACAAAGCCTGTATATAAAAGATGGATACTGCCACCATGACATCTAAAATAAGTTTTTGAAGCCTAAAGTGAGCACTTGGCCATCGGAGTACTAGTGTTTTAAAACCACAGCTGATGAATGAAGGTTGAAACTGACTCACTGACGGACTTTGCAGCTCATTTTATAAGCTTAAAAGGAAGATCTCAGCAACATTACTATAAATGAAATGGGCATTTAATGAAAAATGAGCATTATTCAATTCAATTTTATTTATATAGTGCCAAATCATACAACAACACTCGCCTCAAGGCACTTTATATTGTAAGGTAGACCCGACAATAATACATACAGAGAAAAACCCAACAATCAAATGGCCCCCTATGAGCATGCACTTTTGCGACAGTGGGAAGGAAAAACTCCCTTTTAACAGGAAGAAACCAGGTTTAGGGAGGGGCGGGGCCATCTGCTGCATTTAGTTTGACCGAGTTTTCAGACTAAGTGAGAAACAGTAGCTTTTTCTCATGCTTCTATACTATTTGATATCTTTTTGCAATCCTCTGCTGTCTATGAAAAAAATGCTGATGTAAGGTGATTCACTAATGCCTATCTTTTATATACAGTTTGTTTACAAGTGAAAGTAGAAATAAATATAATACAGGATATGAATGGATAGTTGGATATACAACATTTAAACTAAAGGTAGCCCCCTTCATGCTTTATTTATTCTGTAAAAGAGATTTGTAGAGATGATCCTGCAGGTTTTATTGAGCTCAAGCTTATTTTTTGTACTGCATTTTTACTGCTGTGGTTCATTCTTAATGCTCTCACAGCATTGTAAAACCCCACTATGCACTACGTTCGCAGCATCCAACAAAAGACAGACACAGTTATAACCAGCATGCCACTATAGCAGCAAAACCCGGGAGTGCAACTGCTCTCCAGTAACTTTGCTAAGATGAATGCAGAATTTCCTTAGTGATTATCAATGTATTCTGATTCTGATGGTTAAAAGTGTTCAAAGTCAGTGTTGTTCACACCTTGTTTCTGCTGCCCCTTGGTGGTCAAAACAATCATGCATGAGCAGCAATGCATGGTTTTTGGTGTTAGTTATGAATATTATTGTTACATGTTGCTTTCTAATATTGTGTTGCTAATATAAAAACGTGGTTATGAGCAGAGGGCTCAGTTACAGCAGTCAGCGTGACCTAAATCTGGCGCAGCAGATTGGTGTCTCATAGCAGAACTTGACTTTATTTGGCAACCATTTGCCCCGTGGGACACATTTAAACTATCATATAATTGCAATTCATCATTTAAAAAAAAGCCGAGGTGGAGCCAGGAGGCCGGTTTTAACTGCTGCAGCTGGGACATGCTTGTGTTCTGCAAAATAGATGCCAGGTGATGCAATATTGTCTCATTCCAGTGAGACACACTTAATCTCTGTTCTTGCTGCACACGCTATTATTTGTGTCATAGTCTTTTTATTTATTTAAAAAAAAAAATCCACTTTCAGACGAGAGGATGGAGTGTTAAGTTGTCAGCTAAAACTAGATTGGTCAACAAGGTGCATGGTACACAAGCCCACTAATTAGTTACTAACGCTTTAAAAATCTAGAATTTGACTGACTAAAACTGAAGCACAGACAACCTTTTAGTACAATTAGCCACACATTTACTTGAGTGAGTTATCTATGATAGTTCATCGCCTAAAATGATCACACTCCCCATCGGATTGTCTTCCCCCAAGTCTGCTAAAAATATTTTGGATACTATTGGTCCTTTAATCCAGAGGAGAGTTAAGTCTTCTGTTGTTATGAGCTGTGTCCCATCATGTTTTAAACAGGTTGTAGTTCAGCCTCCAAACACAGTCTGGAAGCAACTTTTCTGGCTAATTACTGGACAATTCTGACGCTCCCCGTTCTTTCAAAAGTTTTAGAGAAATTGGTCTACTCTCAGTTGCAAGTTCATGTTGATCTTGATGAGATCTCTGCCGTTTTAATCACTAAGGCACTTTTAAGGGTTTTATTGGTATGATTTTAATTCACTTGTTGGACTTGACTTTGACTCGGTTGACCACAATATCCTCCTATCATGGCTAGAATCAAGTGTTTGGCTAAAAACTCCGTTCTTCAGTGGTTTCAGTCCTGCTTATCTGAACCTTTTCCGTGAACATGGGACCCTACAGCGTGAAAATTGGGTCCAGCCTTGTTTGCACTGTATATGTTGCCACGGGGGTTTGTATTTTCAGGGTAGAACCTTTCATTTCACTGTTTTTCAGATGACTTGCAGATTTATTTGCCTCTGAAAGCAGGGGCACACATTTCAGCTGTTATTGCCTTGAAGACGTTAAAAAGTGGATTTCCTACATTTTTCAAAACGAAATGGAGAAAAAAAAAACCCAGAATTTTTTTTGTGTTCCTGCATTACTTTTATAAAGAGTATATTACTTAATTACTTTCCAGAGAAAGTAATCCATTAGAGAAGTTCAAGCTCAGGCTGCTGGGCTGGGCTGAGCACAAAGCTTGCCAAGAAACCAAAGCTAACATTTAGCAAAGCTAAAGTGATGTTTATTTGTTTTTTGTTTTTTTAAATCATTCCGTTTACTGTAAAACACGGTAAATCACTGACTAATGAAACTGTAATGCCATTACAATAACATGTTACTTGTAATGCATTTACACTGGTCATAAGAAAACTCATTAGGGGGGGCACTGTGTTTCTTATTGCTTAATTTGGGGGCTTTTAACACTTGTGCTTATAAGGTTTCTCTCACTTACGGAGGCGACCCCAAGTGGCCATTTCTGAAACTGCATTTGTCACATTTGGATTCACGTTTTTGCCCAAGAAGTTGTTGCTGAACTGGATTTATTAAACTCACCTATTAAATGGCAGATTTTTCTTTTTCTTTATTTAGTGCTTTCTCATTTTTTTCAGCTTGTAGTAGTAATAATGATTTCAAACTCCTTGGTAAAGTGAAGATTTTTGGGTTGAGCAATAAGCATGATGGGCTGAATGAAAAGGCCTCAACATGTTCAGAAATGTCGTCTTTTATGATGAACACGTGCAGATGCTTATCTCTATTGGTTTGGCTGAACCTGACTGAAGAAGGACCTGAGGTGACAACTATGTTATGAATAACAAAACTGGAGCAGGTCCTACATTGAACAGCTGGAGGACGGGCGTACAACCAGCGCTGCTTTTCTTTTTCCGTTTTACTTTTCTGTGAGTGAACCATAACCTTCTTTCAAACTCCTATCAACTGCTGTCCGTCAGGGCGTGCTCAGCCTGCTGTTGTGACTGATTTAGTTTGAAGTCTCTGCTAAGTCCAGCGTGATGCCTTCACTGCTCGCATTTTGTGCCAAACTGCTCCAGGTTTATGAGCCCCTGAGGATTTGTTTCTCGGGGCCACTGGCCCCAGTCTGGGTTTGTTTCCTCATCCACCGCCTGCATGGCACCGTGCCACACTTATCAAATAAGTTTGCCCAATGAGCTTCAGCTTTGTGCATGAGTGTGTATTCGTGTCTGTTTGTGATTGTCCACAGGACAGATTCAAGTTTATCGTTATGTAAGCAAGAAGCTGGTAATCAGTACTCCTACAGCCTGGGCTCTGCATCACTGTGAAAGCGTTGAGTAAAACTGATGCCCTGTGCAACCAAATACTTGATGACGATTCGAGTTTTAAAGCAGAGTTAGCCAGCTGCCATACCGGATTAAAATTAGGTTCAGGAGCAAGTACGTCAGGGATTCAATTACCGAAAACTAACTTCATAACGTTTCTTTTTGTGTTTTGTGTTCGCTTTGTTTTTGCAGGACCATCTGTCATTATGACACAACGTGTGCATGCTACACTAACAGCCAAGAACTATTTTGCACTTTGCACTGCATGAACAAATTAAATAAGTAATCAACATGCCTATGGCTTCATGTTTTTGTAATTATTATTATTAGCAGTAAATATACAATACATGGTAACTATTATCCTTCTAATGAAACCAAAATCAGATGCAGTTTCTTTCATCTTTGCAGTTGTCTCCACAAGCACTTGCACTCTCTTTGGCCTTTGTGTCTGCAGCTCGTACCCACAACGCAAATGTGCCGATTTAAACTTTGCAAAGCGCTCAGCTTAGTTTTTGCTTCCAGCAGCAGCAGCACGGCAGACTTAATGAAATTAGCCGGCATTTATGAGAAAACGTTTTTGCTTGGAAGAAACCATTAGTGCAGATTTTAACTGGAACTGAAATAATGGATTATAAATAAGGGAAGGGTGCCTGCAAAAGGCTTGTTAATGCCAATATAATGTTTAGGTGAATGAATAATGTTAGAAATTCTGAAAAGTATTAAAAATACGTCAGCTGCTACTTGTAGTTGTGTTTGTGTGAATGGAGTGTAAACACTGTGGTCCGTGCTTAACAACTTTATTAGACAGAAAATTAGATGAAAAACACAAACATTTTAGAAATGTTTAAAATTTAAATGTTATTCATTAAGAAAAATAAATAATATGATCTGAATTTAAATTTTTTTTATACCCAAATCTGAGTCAGAAATGTTTTAATTAGTAACAAATTCAACCAACTGAACTGATTTTTGCTGTTCTGAAATGTGGGTGAATTTCCTTTGCTTATTTTTCTGACGTTTGCCCAGAAATCAGACCGAAGCAGGAGTTTATGTGTCTGAAGTGTTTACTTACAAAAAGGTGAATAAGCATATCTAAAGTGTGTGAAGGTGTGAGGCTAAGCACACACAGGAGCTCTGCGGAGGAGGACGGAGTGAATGATGGCTCACATGGAGTCGGTGTTTTGTGGACAGCATCGTGGAGATTGGAAACAGTCTTACTTGGGTGAGTTGAGCCCTGGGAGGTGTCTGAGTTTGCAGGCGAGTTTCCAGAGGTGGGTGAGGAGAAGTGGTTGAGAGTGGGCCGAAAGGCAGAGCTGGCGAGTCCTTCTCTTTATACATTTCTGAGTCTCCAAGCTGATTCTGGATAGAATGTGTCACAAGTCCAGAGATGAAGGAATCAGTAATGCATGAGATCAGTAACTAAAAGGAGCAGAGTATCTCGGGACAGAACAGACGTTAACTCTTCCCACGGGTGGATCAAACACCTAAGGCTAACCTCACCTCTCCACCTGCACAACAATAAAGAGGTTAAACACGAGCACAGAGCCTCACTCTTGTGCTATAGGACAATTTGACCATTAAAAATCTCATTTTGATTAAAGCACAAATGCGTACTTGGGAAAACCCAATAGAGAAAAAGGATTTTGGTAATTATCAAAACTGTTAATATAAATCAGCTGTGGCGTAAACCTCACACTGGGCGGTTGTCGAATAATTTTTAAAAAGCTGTATGTGAGTATAAAATCCTCTAACTACAGTGCAGTTATTATGCAGTTATTATGCAGTTATTGTGCAGTTATTGTGCAGTTATTGTGCAGTTATTGTGCAGTTATTGTGCAGTTATTATGCAGTTTTGGGCTGTCAGTGGTCTGATGTTGATGCAAATGTTCACAAACAACAAATAAATATACGTGATTCCCTGAGGTTTAAGCCTTACTGCTTTTCTCCTGCCATGTTTCCCCCGGTCATGAGAGCAGTCAGCAGTCTGTTCGGCGTGAGCTGAATGAACCCAAACACAACATGGAAACCATTTTTCCTGCCGTGGTATGCTGAATCATTTTATTGCTCTGTGGCTCAAAATCATAAATTATGTAGATTTTTGAGCAAAAAATAAATGAATACGTCTCATGCTTACGAGATGCCTATGTGGTTAATAAAAAACTAAATCCTCCGCCATCCATCCATCATCATTAGGCATCCATGTCAATTCCTTTTCCTTCTCAAGTCGAGTGAGGAGCACCTGGTTGTCGTGACCCAGCTGTGTTCTCGACTCTGGTGATTAGGTGAGAGTGATGTAATCGACTGAGGTCTCTGCTGCTGACAGACATGAAGAGAAAACCACCGGTATCTGTCCTGCTGGCGCCCTTCCACACAGACACATGTCTTCCAAGATGTCTAAGTGTTGTTGTCACTACCATGTTGCAGACCTCTCACTCGCTAACGGAGTCAGACTGAGCACATGCTGTTTTTAGGACTAATTGTTCTACGTGACATCTATTCTTTATTATTTCAGCCCTGTGTTGTGGTTTATCGGCTGGGATGGATTTGTACAGTGGTGCATGCTGTCGGCCTGTTTACTGGAGAGTAACCAGCTCAACCGCGTGTGACTCTCAGGCCGCGTCCACACTGACACGTTTTTGTTTGAAAGCGCATCGTTTTCTCTCCGTTTTGGCCTCCCGTCCACACTGAGACGGCGTTTTTGGTCAAGGAAAGCGGCGGCGCTTTCGCGTCGCAGTGTGGACATCGAAAACAAAGACTTTCAGAAATGATGACGTCTGGTAGTCATATGATGCAGTCATGTGACCACTTCAACCAAGATGGCGGATGGTTTTTGGTGGCCCTAGTGAAGATGAATATGTACTCATTTGTGACTCGGAGCAACAGCTCCACCTCATTATCATTCCATTTGAAAAGTACTTTGTCTCGCCATTTCGCCGCCCTTTAAGTAAATAAACAACAGATGGAAATGACGCAGGTCGAATCGTCTTATGTGTCGCGCATGTGCGGTAGTGGAACGTAAGTGTTCTCCACCATTTTAATGTGGACGCGCGACTCTGTGAAAACAACTGAAAATGATAGCGTGGAGGCGGAGCATTTTTAAATCTATCTGGGCTAGTGTGGGCGTGGCCTCAGGATGCATAGAGCACAGAACACACAGTACTGAGCGTGTCATTTTTTTCACCACATGTTTAAAAGCACTTTGACATTGTAACAATACAGTGATGACATCAGCACGACGGAGCAGTGTTGATGATCACAGGGAGACAATGGTGGCTCGCTACAATCACTTGATTTGTATCTTGTAACTATGTTGTTGAAATTTAATCTTGTTACATATTAAATAAATGTAATAAATAACATAGTAGTACAAAAGTTTGCAACATTGTGTCTTTGTAATATAAGATATATAAATGATTATAGTAAGATATTGTGTTTTTGTTTTTTTCCATTTGTCATTTTGGTGATTTTATGCTCATCGACTAATAAGGTGACCGACCACTTGCTTTAGCACCAGTACTATTTGTTGGATGATATTTTCTGCTTATTAAGGCGCAAATTTTGTCAGTTATTCACACTGAAGCTTGCGAACGAGTGGGCCTGTGCGGCTGTGGACTAAAGTACAATAGCACTATGGCCCATGACGAACACAGATGTTTAGCATTTAGCATTAGCACCATTTGAATTTTGCATGATTGCAGTCTAATGATTTTCATTAGCACTACGAAGTATAAGGGTTTCTATCAGTGTACATTAGAAGCCCGTGGTCTACCAGGTCTAAGTGGATCACCCACCAGAACAAAGCATACCTGGCAACAATCCGGTTTATTCTGGGTTTCTGCCATATTTGAAGACCATAACCCAATGGCCTTTAGTTTTGTTATTTCACCTGCGAAACTGCTGAAATTTGTGTGAGCCTGCCATTTTCTTTTGAACCATTGGAATATATGAATTGGTAAGTTTTGTGTGTTCATCTAATGTTACCCAAGATTCCAGAAAGTCTGTGAAACACAGTCTAGACACACTAGATATAGTTTCTACCTATCCATCAATTAAAAGGGTACGTGGTGCTGATCTCTGTGCAGGCACACCAGTTAGTTGCTTTGCTGCTGTCTCAGCTGTTATTTGATGATTTCAGCTCTACGTACTGCAAAGAGACATTAAAGAGCAAGAATTAAAAAAGAAAAAGAAGTTGAACCGTGTGCTAGTTTTCGACTTTGGTATAATTGCAAAAGTATTCATAATTTCTGCCTTCAGATTTAATAACTTGCAATTGAAACTGTGTAAAAAGACAAACACAACCATACTTAGAAGGTGAAAATCGTCTGAAATGGACGGTTTAAAGAACTTTGTTGCAACTTGTTTAATGTTTAGTTTGCGAAAACCTATTATGTTGGACATTGGTCATCCAGAAAACGTGTATTTGACACAATGTTTGATTCAGTTTTAGAGTTTTAACCACATGTAGAGGTCACAGCAGCGGCTGTCGTGCGGTGCTGTTGTCGTACACCGATCGGCCCAGATCCTGTTTCATTTCAGTCTGAAAACACATTTATGTTCCAGCTCCAGGAGAAAGAATATGAATCGGGTTCCCTGCTGTAGTAACATGAAACATATACACTATAGGTTATGTACCCGGCAAACTAATCTGTTTTTCTGTTGTGAGTCATGGTTATAAGATTGCTGAACAAAAACAACAATCGGGAAATAAAATCAACAAACTCAGTGTGTGCTATGCATTAAAAGACAGCGTTGACGCTCCATCTAAATGTTTTCTGTGGAAATGTTGACCTCTTTCTCTTGGCTAAGGCTAAGATGATCTCCTGGTGATGGCTGGGATCTGGTGGTTTGTCCTTTGTCCAGCACACACCCTGTTTCACTCTATGCGTTTCCACTCCAGTTCAGATGTGTTTCTCCTTCAGCGGGCTCACTACGTGACTCACAAGCTCACAAGGCCACCCAAAAGCCCCTTCTCTGCTTTCCCCATCTCAAGTAAAATGTTCATTTACAGGCTGTTATGCCCTACCCATTTCCACCCTCCACAGCTTTATTTTTCTAACTGGTATGTGAGATGTGTACCTCAGAGCCTTCCTCACCCCGTGTGGTTGCAGCTTCAGCGAACGCATTTCTCAGCTGGCAAAACAAAACATGACAAGTAAGAAACAATGGTGTTATAAAAGCATTAAGGAGCATAAAATAATTTCCTCAAATTTTGTCATGTTTTTTGTCTCTAGAACTAAAGTCTTAAAATAAATCTTTTTCTTGACATGGGAAAACAGAGTCTCGTGTTGCTTGTAGGACACAGGCCAGTTCATTACTGCAGGTGTTGTTTATGTGCCTGGGCAGAGCCCAGCTTAACAGACTGTCTGTCTGTAAAATCAGCTTCTCCAGATGTAGAGGGGAGTTTGTCTGCAAAGACCCTTTCACCCCTTCATCTGTTCTGCAGCCCCCAAAGGTGTGATCCCAGGATGTAATCAGTCCCTGGATCGGGTTGTTCATTGTACATCTCTCATGCACAACATCTGGGAAAACAGCAGCTTGTGTTTTCTTTTTGCTGAAGTCACTAAATCTCAGCACAAAACATGCTCATTTTAATTTTAGTTGTTGTGTAGTTGATGCATTCATTTAGTACTGGTTCATCCTGTCTTCTTTTGATTGGTCATTCAGTTACTTGAGCTCTTGGGAAGATGATGCATGTGTTCTGTGCCACAGGTTTTTGTAGGCTGCTCTTGTGTGTGATGCTGTTAGTCCCTCAGCTTAATCCTGTGCCATGAGAAAAACAGACGTAATGTGTAGCGTTAGTGGGCGCTTCATATTTGTCCTTGAGATCTTTGATGTTTTAATGCTTCTTTCTTCTGTTAAAGCCATCATTTCAACCAATCAGGATTACAGCCCGACTGATGTATCAACAGGCTGAAGTTATAAGAAAATATTTATAAGTCCATTGATATCAGTATTTATAATATAAATGGAAAAAAACTGGATGTCACAAGAGTTGATATTGCATAGGTTGTCTTTGAAATGCTGAAGTCAACAACTAGGTGAGCTGAACAGAACAAGCAAGTAAAAACTACACTTAAAAAATTGTTGGGGAAATCGTATTTTTCATGTGTCAGAAAGAAAAAAATTAAGTCAGCTGACATATCGTCTTTTTAAATGACCAAATATTACCTGTTTTTAAAGTCCTGTGTCAGTCGGGCTCCGATCAGCATTCAGCCTACACGCAGGATTTCACTGTTCATAAAAAAAAAAAATCATTAGGAAAGATTATTTCTAAAACCCTTATTGGTGGTCTCTTTAGTAACACTGACCTCAGCCTCAGTGACCTGAGGAGACGGGGGGAGGCTGTGCCTCCAACAGTGAACGTGCCTCTGATTGGCTGCCTGGATTCCCTGTCGTCAGCCTTTCGTGCCCTCTGCCGTGATGTCGTTAGCAAAACATAAGAAACAAATGTTACTCTGCCAAAGGTATCTCAAGCCTGAACGTCAGCGCATTTCAGTATAATTAGCAAAGGGATAATTGTTCGTGGAACTTGGGCTTTAATAGATGCCTAAAGCTTCCCTGTATATAGTGCTGTCTATTTCAGACTTGCTGTTAAATCAAACAAACAGCTGAATGAAAATAAATATTTGTCATTGTTCACATCCACAGTGTGCTTGTTTTGATGTGCAGGAAATACCTGCATGTCATGACGGCCTGTATCCATGTCATTAGTGCTTTTCACTCCAGGGAGGAATTTGACCTGGAGGTATGCTCATCGGGGCAAGTGTTGACTGGCGTTGCTCTACGTTTCCTTAGTTATAAGGAAAACTAAAGAAACATTGTTTCAAGGAGACCTGCTGTGGGGAACTGCCACAAACATGAATGTTTGTAGCCTCGTGTCTCCATCCATTGTTGTTTTGTAGGTATGGGTAATATCAGCTGCGGCTTTACTTTCCAAGGGGTTACCAGAGCAGACGTGTCTTTACATTTGATTTGTCACAGATTTTATGCCGGGGGCCCTGAGTCTCGGTTTTTAACTCCTCATAGAAAAATGTATTCTTGTATATGTAGGATGTATATCTTTGGAACGTCATGGTCTTTGGGAGTGTGATGCATCTGTGGGGAGGTGGGGACTGAAGTTATGACACACCTACAGCACAGATTTAAGCTTACAGCCGCATAGTTAACAGATACTGTGTCAGGACATCCACCCTAAACTAGTCTGACCCGCTGACCAGCAGGAAATCTTTTGCTTTTGTTGTTGTTGTTTTTAAATAGGAAGAATAAGAAGATGTGTGCTGTGAAGAAAAGAGTGCTATCAAGGATCACACCAAGACTCTTAACCTGGTGTGACAACAGAGTTATCGACGGATAATGAAAGACTTCTGGTTGGGACTTTAGTCCATTTTGATTTGGTGCCTATTAAAATGAATTCTGTTTTATTGCCATTAAGTTTAAGAAAGTTGTGAGTGAGTAAACCAGACCTTGATTTCACTCAAACGGTCAGAAGTGGATGTGGGAGGGAGAGTAGCTGTGAGTTTGGAGGACAGGTAGAGCTGGGTGTCATCTGCGTAGCAGTGAAACTGGATGTTATGCTTCCTGAAAACATTACCTTTATAAGAAATCTCTGTGCTGTAACACTTTAACAGTTTACCAGTTACAACACTTCTGGGGCCATCGGTATCGTCACTCAACCAAGATTGCCCCCACACGCAGCAACCTGCTGATATAAGGCAACTCTGAGCAGTCGGTACATCAAAGGGACCCTTCCTCTCCTCTAACTTACGCCAATGTTAAATTTACCTCACTGATGACTGGCTCCAGTGCTCTCAAGGCTGTCTTTGGATTTGGGAGTACGACAGCAGTTGAGCCAGAGAAACACAGCACAGGAAGTTTTCGTGTGTCTCTCTTCAAGCCTTCAGGGCTTAGTGATTAGTTGCTGTGGAGAACCGCTTTAATTTAAGCGAGAGAAAGATCTCATCCTGCGGCTCGCATCTGATAAGTGACAAATGTGCATTATGATGTATTTAAGCCCTTAAAGCAAACACAAACAGTAAGAATGTTATCCCTTGGAGCAGTGTGGTGTAAAGGCAGGCATAATTATATGTACAGTTTCCACGTGTTGAGATTTTAATGACTTTATTATAGTGTACAGGCTTTTTTAAAAGTAGCTTCTAACACTCCAGTGTGCCTGGTCGGCCCTTTTAAACATCATAAATATACTGCCAGGGGAGCCTAACAAACCCCTGCCCTCTATTCGGTGTTGCATGTTTTTCCTGCTTTTGTAGGATTTGAAGAAACGAGCCGATATCAATTGTGTTCTCTGAGCCGTATTACACACAGGCCAAAAACATGCCTGCTGGATCCATTCAGTCCACCTAAATCCCTCCGTGACCTCCACCGGGCTGTAATCCCACTTAACAAGCCCATCTTCACACAAACCCAGGTTTTACGTAAGCTTGGTTTATCCTCTGTAAAGGACAGCTCTTGAAATAATATCTCAGCACTGGATCTCTGACTCCATGACAGACAGTCTTCATGGAGTCAGCGGCCTCTTGCTGTACTAGCAGGAGGCATTTCCATTATGGATGCTGCATCTGTGAGCATTTGACAATCTGCGGTACAGCTACGGGTCAGCGTGGTCAGAAGTGTGCTCATCACTCAAGGCTTTTCTGATGAGGGAGTGATTGAGATGTTTAGCAGCAGAGTTTCTTATGTTTCCTGAATTCACTCCAACTTTCCATTTCTCATTTCCTACCTTTTGGCTCAGTGATTCCCCAGCCCTCGTTTTCTGCCAGAGGAGGTGGAAGACTTTAATCTTCTGCCTGTTTGAGGTGCCCCCTCTACCAGAGCAAAGGCCAGTAATTGTAGCAGTGCAGTAATTGAGCTATCTGTTGGTCTGTCTCAGCCTATTAGAGTAACGCGATCCCACCGCAGGACAGCGCGGCAGCTGGCTCCACTTCCCCTGATTACAGCAGCTGGAAGTGGGCCAGACGAGGAGGAAGTGGTGAAAGGGGTCTGGTGTAGACCGAGAAAGTGATGTTAAAATGTCTGTGTGATTATCGCGTCATTAATCAGTTCCCATTAACTAATAGCTCTGCTGGGAAAAAGAAATAGTGCTTCAGAAAAGTCTACCGAATGGGTGGGAATTTGACACGTTGTCTTCTTATTGAATTGTTCGGGCTTCTGATAGCAAACATACGCCCTCGCACACATCCAGGAAAAAATCATCATTCGTTTTCAGCGCTCTTGTTTGTCACCAGCCCACTTCTGTGAATATCTGTATTGCTCGGCAGGTGAGAGGTAGCGGGTCAGCTTTACACCTTTACATTTCCCTTCGTCCTCTGTGCCCTGGCATTCACAGGCAGCGCGCTGCTGTATGTAAAATGTAAGCAGCAGAAGTGTGCTCGTCTGGGTTTGAGGGACCTGGGCCCCACTGATCTCCTTACACGAAGGTTTGCACCTCTGGCCTCGGGGGAGGAAACATTTGGTGTATGTGTCGCGTTTCAGTGACCCTCTCTGTGCCCCAACATGCCGGGAGAAAGCCACGCTGACAGCTGCTTCGCCTCCTCGGCTACCAAACCGGAGGAAAATCCCAGTAAACAGGTGATAACCAACATCTGAACGAACACAGCTTTTTGTACACAACCAGCAACTGCTGATTAAAATGTACGACTTCAGGGATGATTATTACATGTTAATATGTTTACAAAATCAGATTTGATCTCTTTGTACCAGCCCTTTGGATTTGTGCTGACACAGGCTCGTGTCTACTCGGTCCCACTAAACTGGGCCTCTGTTTGTACCGCTGGTGCATTTTAATCTAACAACCTGATAAATGCTTTAATTTTGGTGAGTGAAATTCTCTTTTTCAAACAATAGGCTTTTAGGCTAACACCAATACTGCTAGTGTTAGCTGAGTTTAACTGAATTTAGCACCAAATAAAGTCTGCTGCCAAAGAACAGTCTCTACACCTAAAATCCTGAAGTTCAGGCTTTAAAATGCAGACTCTGAAAAATAACCAATGTTAGTGCGTCTACTTTTTTAATATACAGTTTAGGATTATTGTAGATTTTTATTTTACCGCTTGTTTTAAACACATTGCCTTCCATTTCATGTGTTTCTCATGCAAAGAACATTTTGTCAGTTAATTCACTTGAATGCAGTTTTATTTAAATAGCTCCAAATCACAATAGCAGTCACCTCGTGTTGTGCTATATTATAAAGGTAAAGACAGTAAGATGAAGATAAACCTTAAAATGTAAGTCGTCTGATAATTTGATGCCACTCGTCTTCAAGGCCTTTAGTAAGTTAGTTTGTTTTCTTTGCCTTCAAACTCATCATGTTTGTGGCAGCAGTGAACTGGCTCACAGCTGGGCACCAGCCAGGCCTGATATTTGCTATAACACCAGAGAGTCACACAAATAAAGCAAGTGTGCAGTCAGTGGGCTCAATTCTGGAGTTGTGCCATTGTCTGCTAATGAGCTGTCACATAGTTTTCATAAGCTCTTCTACTTCATGGATGTCTGAGTCAAAAACATCACGAAGGTGTGTCTGCACTTGATGAATGAATGATATGAATGGCGTGTATCCTTTTTGTCTCCACTCTCTTAACAATTTACAATTCCCATCCAAAGAAAACCTTGTTCCGAGCGCTGGCGCTCATGTTCACGCCGTGGCATCATCCCTGTGGAATGGGAATATTTGAATATTTGAGGTTTTTCACTCTGGAAAACAAGGAATGTGTTCAAAGTTTTTTTTTTTTTTTCTGCTTATGTAAAATGTTTCTGGTTTTGAATTGCTCCATCTGTTGAAACTTTCAGCTAATCTTTTTTTTACTGCTCAGAGCTTTCAACACTCGGTTACGGTTGCTGACGTGTGTAGAAATCGCGTTGAATGATTGTGTTTCTGTAGCTTCGTGGAGCAATGCATGGGAACCATATGTGTGCCTCATAAACACTAAACAATTTCCAAAAAGATGGCGGATGACTGATCATCCCACCGCACAGCTTTCCTCTGATTTTAAACTGCACTGTGGTGAAGCTTCAAGCGCTTATATTTCTGGATCAGCATCTGTGAAGATAAAGCTGTTAACTCATTGTTGCCCAAGACATCTGCTGTCAGCACTCCTTGAGCTCAGTAAGTCAAATAGTTGTAGTAGCTATTGATGTAAAGACACAATTATTTTTTTGTCTGCATGTCTCTCGAGAGGCTTTTATATTCTTTCGTATGGCGATGGTGGCTCATCACGAAGGCATTCGTTTATTACAGACTTTCACTTTCCCTCATTAGAAGGCAGCCGAAGAGATTTATGGAGAGGACCAGAACGTAGCATGCTAGCAATAAGACCAACTTTACGATGGCTGTGGGAATGTAAAGAAAACCACGTACAGCTGTTGTCTGTCTGTGATTTTGCTGTTGTTTGGTATATTCTTATATTCTTTGTGTTTACTTTCCAAGGTTTATCGTTTGCTTACATGTGAGTCATGTGATGCTGTTGATATTAAATTAATTTGCTTTTGAAATTGTGGATTGGTCCGACTCGACTTGAACGGAACTTTTTTTCCTCCTTGAGTCCAGTATAAACAACATTCGCTCTCTAATAGTGACGTTTGTGGAAACTACTTGACTGGCTGATTAATGGGACTAGCTGACCGGTCTTAAAGAAAATGGTCAAAACTGACCTCAGTCTAATGGGTGAGGTTACACAATATTTGCACAGGCAATGTTTATGTATTTAAGAGCCATTTGAAATGATTAGTCACATGCATTAATAACCAAACAATGTTGGATTAGTTTTACTGAGTGTTGCTAACATTGCTAACAGTGCTAGTACCAAATTCCTCCTTTGGTTGACGGTTAACACAGACAACGCACTTATGTCAATATTTCCATTACAAAGGTTCTTTACTTGCATGGTGGGAGGATAGAAATAAAGAAGATCATCAAGTGCGCCTCGTTTTCTTACACGTGCACTACGATCAGCTGATCTCATTTGATGTGTAGGTAGAAGGAAGATGGCAGAGGGGTCTACAACTTCTGAAGAGCGGAAATATAAATTATTTGTATCTTTATTGCACAAAACACAAAAATTGCACGTAAAACAAACGTGCTATACTTCACACATAACATCGGCTCTTTGCAAGCATCGGCGTAGAAAGCATGCAAAGCTAGTGAAGAACCCAGAGCGATGTTAAAGCTGTGTATTTGTCATCCCAAGCATAGCAGCCAGAGCCTGAGCATCAGCAGCTAACAAAAACAGCGTTTGTAGAATTGTAGCCTTCGTTTCTTCACCAACACAATTGAGTTTTTCTGTCAGCACTGTGTTAGTAATTACACACTGCATGAAAGAGCTTGTGTGCTTTCTCATTAGGACGTGGATTTGTGCCAGTGTGTGGGACTGTAGCCTCAAGTTTATCTTGTTAATTGGAATTTATGTCACAGTGGATTTCATGAGGTGTTAAGAAGCAGTGCAAAAAGCCGTAGTTAATTGGTTTTTAAAAAGTAACAGTGCCACATTTGGACTAGAGGAGTACATTGTCAGCTTAAGTTAACACACAGACACCTGCTAATTAAAGCTAAGTGACTGACTACTAAAACAGGCACACCCCTAACTTTAAGCTTTAACCAGATTATGACAAATGAGTCATAAAAAAATAACCTCCAACATATTTGCTACGAAGGGGGAAACCAGTAAGTCAGTAAATAAAGTTTATTTATTAAGCACTTTTTGTAGACAGGCAGTCACAAAGTGCTCTACAAGAAGGTTGAAATAAACAGAACGTTATGTAACAAAATAGACAATATAAAAATGACAAAAGGTTGTCTGTGTGTCCAGGCTGCATGTGTTCACCTCCAGTGGATGTCAGGAGAACTGCAGTTTCTTTTGTTTTTTTGTGATAGACTTCTTTGCTTCATTTTTCACTCCCATCAGCTGGTTAACATCTGTGCTGAATGTAGTTGTGAATTGTTCCATTTAAGGAGTTTTATTATGTCTTTCTTCCCCAACCGGTGACTTTTCACTGGCTGCCCCTCCCTCAGCCTGCTTCTTTCAGATGTTTCTTCCTGTTACAAGAGAGTTTTTCCTTCCCACTGTTGCCCAGTGCTTGCTCAAAGGGGATCATTTGATTGTTGTCACTCTATTATTGCTGGGTCTTTACTTTACAATATGAAGCACATTGAAGTGACTGTTGTGATTTGTTTCTATATCAGCAAAAAATGTTAAATTGGTTATTTGCCAGTGTCCTCCGACATGATCTGTTTTGACTTTTTCTTTTCTAGATCAGAATAAAACAGAATGGCTGTCATGTGTTTTACTGCTATGTTTAACTGTTTTTGTATATTGAAAAATATTTAGAATTACAGCATCACTGTTCAGCTTTAAGAAATGCACCAAACATGTTAGGCGGGAAATAAACTCCAACTTCAGGCTCTTTGGTTAGCCTTCAGTTACCTCTGCTCTGCTGTTGTTTTCACAGCTAAAGGTGAGGCGTGGGGAAAGACTCATAAGCAGCTCCTTTGTTTCTAAAAGCAGAGGTATTTAGACCTGTTCTGAATGGCCACACTTGATGGCAGTTGAGACCCCTAGCTTCATAGAGGGGGTGTTGTTTGACCACCCAACAGACTCTACAATTGTCCCTCTTTGGCTCCAGGGCTCACCTGTTTCTTTTCACCTGCCAGCACTGAGCTTCAGTTGGAGGACGTAAAGCAAAAGAAGCCTGAGTGTTTCTGGTCTTTCTGTTTGCCATCTGTGTGTTAACCCTTCAACAGACTAGCTATACTCTTGCCTGGTGCATGAACGGTGCTGGGTGTAAAATCTTAAAATGGAAAAGAAAGGTACCAGAGAATTTTGATGAGTGATAACTTTAAATAAAAGCAGCAAAGATTGGTATCTTAATGTGGTACCAAGCTGAACTCCTCACAATTTAAAGATGAATAATTGGATGAAGCCTACTTGTTCAAACTAAATGACAACAACTTAATTTTAATTCAAAACATCTGGCCAATAACTGGTCGCTGAAGTTTTGAATCATATAGAAAATCTCAGTCTTTGGCTAGAAAGGGTAAATATCAGGTTCCCCAAAACTGGACTAACCCTAAGGCTACGTCCACACTAGTGCGTTTTTTCTCCGTTTCGCCCTCCCGTCCACACTGAGACGGAGGGAAAACGGAGCTTTTTTGGAAACGGTCTCGAAAACGCATCAATTTAAAAGCGCAGCGTTTTGGCGTAGTGTGGACGGCAAAAACGCAGCTTTTATTAAAACGGTGACGTATGTTAGTCATATGATGCAGTCATGTGACCACTTTAACTAAGATGGTCAGACAGCATCGTACCGCAGTTGTTTTGTTGTTTTGTTTGCTCAGTTTCAATCAATAAGTTTTTAGTGGCCGTGTTGAAGATTAATATGAACTCATTTGTGACTCGGAGCAACAGCTCCACCTCATTATCATTCCATCTGACACATTCGGTGCTTTGTCTCGCCATTTCGCCGCTCGTTTTAAAGAGCAGGAAAGTAAATAAACAACAGGCAGGTCGGCTCGTCTAACATTTCACGCATGCGCGGTACTGAACGCGCAAAGGTGTGAAAAACGACTCAAAAGATAGTGTGGACGGGGATCGTATTTGCACGAAAGCTCCGTTTTCCAATCGATCCGGACTAGTGTGGACGTAGCCAAAGTTGAGCAGAGATAGATTGGGCTTGTCTCTCAGGCTACGTCCACACTAATGCGTTTTCAAACGAAAACGCATCTTTTTTTCTCCGTTTCGCCCTCCCGTCCACACTGAGACGGAGGGAAAACAGAGCTTTTTTGGAACGCATCAATTTGAAAACGCAGCGTTTTCGCGTAGTGTGGACGGCAAAAACGGAGCTTTTATTAAAACGGTGACGTATGTTAGTCATATGATGCAGTCATGTGACCACTTTAACTAATGGTCAGACGGCATCGTACCGCAGTTGTTTTGTTTGCTCAGTTTCAGTTTAGTTTCAGTCAATACGTTTTTAGTGGTCGTGTTGAAGATGAATATGAACTCATTTGTGACTCGGAGCAACAACTCCCCTCATTATCATTCCATTTGACACATTCGGTGCTTTGTCTCGCCATTTCGCCGCTCGTTTTAAAGAGCAGGAAAGTAAATAAACAACAGGCAGGTCGGCTCGTCTAACATTTCATGCATGCGCGGTACTGGACGCGCAAAGGTGTGAACAACGACTCAAAACGATAGTGTGGACAGGGATCACTTTTCCAGGAAAGCTCCGTTTTCCAAAAGATCCGGACTAGTGTGGACTAACCCTAAGTGTCCTTAGTCTTCACACATTTGAAGGTCTCAAACATCTGTTTTACTTTTGCAGGAAACAGAACAGGCGTGATTGGCAGCAGCCCCCCCCCTCACCCCCACCCTGTCATATTGGCTTGATCCTTTGATTAGAGCGCTGGGTGGGGGGAGGTTTTCCTTAAGGGCACTTTGTTGGCACACAAAATTTTTTTTTCTTGAACGCTCCCACACAACTGGGGCTTAATAAAGACCATCAGCACATTAGATCAGCAACTGTGTGAGAACATTTTTCCAATTCCTGGGGCGATAAAATATTGCCTATTTAGATATTGTAGCTTCAGCAATTTCTTATAGTCCAAAATATGACAGAGGATGTTGTGGGTTGTGTGACTGATGTTAATATTATTTCTATGCTTTTTGCAATTTTTAAATTTTGAATTTGAGGTCACAAAAAGCCTGGTAGATGCCTGGTTTTCCTAATATTTAACCAGAATATAGAATTGCTGTATATTTAAAGGTATATCTGAATGCATCATTATGGAAGAATAACATTGTAACATCATCAGTGTCACAATTTCTGCTAAAGTTTCATTGCAGCAACTCAAAGTGTTGCTTTGCGTGGTCCCCACATGCTTACATACATGCCTGAGGTTGGGGCATGCCCATAATGACACAGTGGATGGTGTCCTGGGGGTTCTCCTTGCAGATCAGGACCAGGGCATTGCTGAGTCGTTGAACAGTCTGAGGTGCAACCCGATGGCGTGGATGGATTGAAACGTAATAATGTGATGAGTGTTTAGGTCAGCAAAAAGTCCTCTCATCCTAAAAAGACTTTTGTAAATCACTGTTCTCCATCTCTCCCAACTCTTCCCTGCAGGCCTCCACTACTGCTGTCCCTGTGCTCGCTCCCTGTCTGTCATTATTACAGAGCGTTTTATCCAAACTCACTGTTTGGTCCTTAGGCTGAGTCCTTTGGTGGGGGTTCAGCCTAAGAACTCATTCAACTCAAAGCAGTCTGGCTGTTGTCCCCGTACCTCTGCATTAACAAAGCATTTTCACTCAGAGGACTGTCACTCACTGGATTTTTTTTTCTTTTTAGACCATTATTTGCAAACCCTAGGGATGGTCGTGTGGGAAAATCACAAGAGATCAGCAGCTTTTTGAGCACTCAGACCAGCCCGTCTGGCACCAGCAACCAGACCACATTCAAAGTCACTTACATCACCTTTCTTCCCCAGTCTGACGCTCACTTTGAACTTTAGCAGGTCGTCTTGACTTTGTTTTCCATGTAGCTTCCAAGGAATTAGCTCATTAGAAACAGAGGGGTTGAGGAGTGTATCTGTTCACTTGGTGATTTAAGTAAAATGCTTGCACCAGCTGCTTTTGTTTTACCTCTTGTTATTTTAATTTCAGATTCTTGTATCATCTGCCAGTTTTAGGTCTTCCTGCCTTCTTTACTTCTATGTGATTTGATGTTGAAATGACTGTTGTGACACTGGGTCTATCAGTAGTGTACATGTATGTCCTCCAGGCAGAAGAGTACGAGCAGGCTGCACTCATCGAGCGGCGCTTCGTGTGGCTCTGCTGCCAGCTGGACAGAACCTGTGGGCCTACCGTGGGGCTTACAGACACAGATTTATCAATTAAAAAAGAGTTCAGTTTAATCTGCTAGAATAATTATGTATCTTCAAAAAAACCAGTCTAAATCACCCTTGCTGTTGTGTGCTCCTGTAGACCACTCTGACTCAATCTTTAGTTAGACTTTTTTGCTCTCACGTGATGCTCAAACACACCTACTCTGTTAGCATAACCAATCTCAGTCCTGCACCTTACGTAATGACATCGGCATTTTGGGTTAGAAGGATGTCAGTGAGCTCCCAGGTGAGCGTATGACCACCACACAACAATACCAGTCTTCTTAAGAACGGTGACTCAGTTTCTCCAAATACGATGAAAGGCTGCGTTCATAATCCTCTGAAAGGAGTCGTTCAAGCGCGGAGTAATGAACAAGCCCACCTGTGGGCGAGTCGTGAAGAGTGGCACTTTAGCTGCTCACATGTGCTAATGTCTATCTAATGAAGGGAAATAAGCCAATGGGTGAGGGGTAACACAGTGTTCAGCACTGTCTGGCAGCAAAAAGAGAAAAAAGAAAAACAGGTTAAAATATGTAACAGCCCTCTGCAGCGTTAAAAGGCAACAGCACCGCAAGTGGTTTTCCGCTTTTTAGTAATGCCAACAGTGAGTGGTGTGTTCACAGCATGCCAGGGTTTCTCCTAAGTTCTAGCAGACTGAATGATGTGGTTCGCCTACACTCACAGGGTCGCCGCCTGGATGCATTAATCCTGAAACACTTACATTACATGGCCAAAAGTATGTGGACGCCTGAGGCTTCATCGCAAGGATGTCGGATGGGGTCGAGCTCAAGGCCCTGAGCAGGCCTGTTCTTCTACATTAAACTGAAAAGAGGATTTTTTATAGGCCTGGTTTTATGGGCTTGTACAGTACCCCTAAAACCCCTAATTTCTTTATATTTTGCTTCCATGTAGCCAGACTTTCTTGTATATTTTTTAAAGTTGTCCTGAGCAGTAGTATTTCTTTAGTTGCAAAGGCAACATAGCTAACATAATTTAACAGGCAGGTTGTTTTTCACCAACAAGTTGATTCCCAAAGATCTGTAGTCTAAAAGTTGGCATATCTGTGCATAATGTGCAGTGTGTCCTTAAAACGTCTGAAACAAACTGGACAAGTGGACAAAAGAAGACGTGGCAAGCCTAAAACACTATCTACAGAAGATGGACAGGATCTGAAAGTCACATTGTTAAGAAATATTAAAAACAGGGAAAAAAAAGAAAAAAGACCTGAGTGATGAATCTGGCCAATCAGCTGATCCTGTGTCATCAAAAATGGTCTCTGTGGTTGGATGGCTGTCAGTAAGCCATTTATCTACTGTAAGAAGGGGAACGGGGAGAAAAAGCAGAGGTATGCCAAATTACATCTGGACTAGATCTGGACTGAAAATCATGTGGCAAAAGGTTTGTTGGAGTGATGAATCCAAATTTCACATTTTTGTTTCATTGTCAATATGCACGAAGAAGGTCAGCGGAGAGGTCATGGTTTGGGGCTGCAGTGTAGGGGATCCCTTCAAAATGTAGGAAATTATGAATTCAGAGAAATGCACCCAGTATTCCATGTGGGATGAAGATCAGTCTGGAAAGCATCTGATTGTCAACAGCTTCAGTTTTCAGCTTTCATCCCACACTGTGAGACTGTCAGTCATCGACTGGTTCCCCCCAGAGTCCGGACATCAGCATTACTGAAGCAGTGTAGGATCATACTGACAGAGAACAGAACAAAGAAGAGCTTTGAATGACCTTGAATGTTTGTGAAGACCATCACTCTGTACTAAGAATTAAGTGATCATGCTAAATATTGACTTTCAAAGTCTTCCCAATGATACAGATGCTGTTTTTGCCTAATCTACCAAATTTCCACGTACAATTGCAGACGTTTCAAGAAATGATTGCATGTTTTTCCCATTTCAGTAGCAAAATATAAGAATCAATGGATTTAAGACTTATTCACAGGATTGTAACTTTTAAAATAATTAAAATATAATTGATTTAATTAAAAAAAAAAAAATTTAGTAAGTCTCCTTATATATTCTGCAGGAATGCACAGCTGGGTTTCTTTTCGGGGCTAGGCTATAACATGTGTTAGCCCTCCAAAAGTTACGGCTGCCTCTGCAAGCTGCTTTACATCCCACCTCACCTCAAGTGCTCAAGTTGCACCATTTTATGCTCTTTATCCCTGAGGTCCCCGTGCCGGCTCTGCTGTGAGGGATTCTTTTGCTGCTTTGGGGAGGCGCGAGAACAGCGCCACGCCAGCAAAACTAAATTACTGCAGTTTTGTTTTGACTAATGTGGTGCACCTCCAAACTTGGGCCACTCTTTCAATAACAACACAAATCAAAGTGAAGCATGAGTTGCCTCCCTGCCAACCAGCTGCTTCATTAAAACAGAGAGTCATTACTTTAGGTGATGAGCATATTTCCTTTGTTGTCTCCCAACAGATGACGTGAACATCCTGCAGGAGCTTACCTTTCACATCACAAACAGCAGTAATGCCTCCATGACTGCGGGTGAGGGCAGCTGTCCAGTGCTGCAGGTGGGACAGTACTCCACCTTGGCCCTCCCTCTGAGACAGATCTTCATCGATGGGTAAAATTTCTTCTTCGTCTCTCACTTTTTCCTGCTCCATCCTGCTACTGTAGAAGGTAAAGTTAGGGAAAAAAATCGTAATGGACTTTTTTCCCGTCCTCCTGTAAGTTCCTGTTTATTTTTATAGTGTGGCATTATAATTAGCAACATGTTTCTATCCACTGGTGTTTATAGTACGATTTGTGCCCACACATGCAACTTATTACAGAAGACTTAGCTGTATTCTTTATGCTTTGAGGATCAATTATATGGCTAAATGATGTGTTTGTGTTTAGGTTTGAAGATGAGTTCAGTCTGCTGGTAGAGTTTCGAAGTCCTCAGAGAGAAGAGCGAAGCGTCTTCACCGTGCTCAGCGCCGACAGTCATGTCACGCTGCAGCTGCGGATCAGTGCTCACGCCATCATCTTCATAGGAACGCAGCAGAGACACTATGAGTGAGTCCACTTCTTGACTTTTTTTTTTTTCTCCACCCAGACTATTTGTAAAGTGAGTAGGTCTGCATTGTAAGGGCAATGCGAAATCAAATAATTTTCATTAGTGGTCTTTAAACGGCACCAATTAGAATAAATGCACCATCCATAATCATTCCACTGATTTTTATAGAGAATGCATCTGCAGAGAAATTCAAAATAAAAGGAGAAAAACAACATTTGTTGAATTTTATTACTACAAAATCGGTTTCCGCAGTGCAATCACTGATGAAGAAGCCTTTCTGTGCTTCGAGCAGAGGGGCTGTCATTATGGCTCATTTCCATGGAAGTGCATCTGAGGTGCTCTGGCTCTGGGAGGAGAATCGTGCACGGAGCACTACAGAAAGGTGCAGGTTCATTGCAGACCTGTAATCAATAGCCTTTCTCTGGCCTCAAGGGCTGCAGTGACTCACCTGGTCTGGATTGCAGTTTGTCGGTGGGAAAGGAGAAGACTGGCAAATAGGAAGGGAACTGAGATCGCTGGCACTAAACGATACAGCACAACAAGCCACTTTTCTCTCTATCCGATCAAGTCCAGCCCTGTCTGTGATTAGATTAATAAATTGGCTCACCTTTTCAGTTTTATCTCTCGTCCATGCTCATCGCTCTGTACACACACGCCTGCATGTCACTCACTAAATAAACTGATATATAAGAAACATAAGTCTTTTATCATACAGTCTCCTGTTTTGGATGAGTCGTTAATTTGCACGTTCTGTGATGTGACTGTTGTGCACATCACGTCGTCGATGGTGCAATGATTTATGCCGCGGCTCTACATCTGAGTATAAATTATTTTTGTGTCGAGTCCTGTGAAACCTCTTTGGCAGATAAAAGAAATTATTCTGAGGAAATTAAGTAAAATTGCTCAAAGTCTGCCAACAAGATACCACCAAGTGAGTGCATGGTTTCTGTGCCCGTCACTGAAAAACTCCAGATGTTGAGGTTTCAGGTATTGGAGAACAGTTCGTGCTCGTTCCTGCTTCATAGCAGAATTCAATGCAAATTTGTCGGTTGGACAAAGGAGAGCTCTGTGGAGGTATATTTGTCTGCAGCCTGTGTTTCTATTTGAAGATGACTGCTTTCTGCTGTCTCTTTGGAGAAATGATTTATGAGGCAACTCTTGGCAAGTTTCTCCTCAAGAACCACAAAGCTTGAAGCAATACATCAGCGCTAGACAGCATACAGAAATGGGCCAAAAGATAGACACAGATACTGTAGTTACCTTGTACTGTTTGCACATGAATGATTTTATTTTAGCTGTTTTAACAGAAAGCCTCATATCGATCAGGTTTCTAACTTTAAAGTTCGGCTAGATCCAGAGATCAAGGTGACCTGTTTGATTCTGTGAATGTTCGAGGTCTTTGGTTAAATCGCAGAGAACATACACGTGTTTGGATCTGACTTTCAGGAAGTACGAGCTGGAACTACACTAAGCATACAAAAAGATGTCCTTAAAGGGGAGATGAGTTTAATTTAATTTGGGTATTGTAATGGATTTTTTATGTGCTGTCACTGGACTTACACACATGCTCACACATGACATGATTGAACCTCCTCATTCTGTTTGATTGTTTGGCTGAACCTGATGAAAGAACGCAGAATGTGTGGAGGCCTTGAGGTTGGTACGGCACCCAGATGTCAACACAAACTTATCTTACTGTGCTCACATTGCCCAAGCAACCGATGATCTGTGTGTCCCTCTGTCAGGTTCCCGGTCAGTGGTTTGTCTGACGGAAAGTGGCACCGTGTGGCCGTCAGTGTGGCTGCCAAGCGGCTCGCGCTCTATGTGGACTGCTCTCTGCTGGAGAGTGTGGACTGGGTTTACTATGGCATGGGAATCGGCACCGACGGGCTGCTCATGGTTGGAGGAATAATTGAGAGCTTTGAGACTCCGTTTGAAGTAAGTGGCTCTGCAACTTTTCGACTAATCAAAATAAGAAGCCCTGAAAGCTCTATTTATTGTACACAGACTCTGACAATATCCGGTACCATCGGTCCTGTTTAGATTTTAACACTTTAATTTATTAGTTTTATTATTTATTTCTTATTGCACTTCATATGAATAACAAGATTATTATGGAACGAATAGATTAAAGCGACTATTTCCAAACAGATGGCCATGTGTGTGATTTCCAGTTGATTGTCTTTTACTTTGAAAAGTCATGCATTCCTGTTCCTCCAGCAAAGGAAGGGACACACATTCCACCCATGTAACCTTTCATCACAGACCCAAAGATGCCTGGAAACCATTCTTTTGATCTCAAGCAGAAAGGTGTCTGTAGACATACTTGCATATCGACTTAATCGTGTACTGTTCGTGTTTTGTTTGTGCATTTATTTTAGTGCATCTAATATGGATGGATCCAGCGTCTGGATGTATGCAATTGATCCATAACATGTGGATTTGTTCTGGTGATTAATCAATGGCATCAGTCATTGACAGGAAGCTCGCTTGAGTTGCATAAACTGTGATTTCCAGGAGATCTGTTCATCGTCACACTGTTGTTTTTATGCCATTATCTTGTATGATGGGTTCATTGTTTTTTTTTTCTCTTTAGCTTTTGTTTTGCTAAAACGTCCTTTTCTGCTTCCTGTGTATCTCTGCATCTTCCTGTGTGCTCTCGAAATTTTTTATCTCTTTCAGTTATTGTCCTAATTCGGTTTGAGGGTATTTCCTCGTATAGGCTTCTGTGTTTTCAGCTTTCCTCTTTACTTTCATTTTTCGTGTCCTTTTTATTGTCTTGATTTTGTTCACCTGTGTCTTATTATTCATTTAGGCTGTGTGTGTCTTTTCAGTCTTTGGTCTTTCCTGATTCCTTTTTTTTATGTTTTGTTACTTTCCCCACTAATCTGTGCTTCCTTATTTTCACTTACCTGCTGGACTTCTTCTAAGAATTGTATTATGAAATGGGACATTTATGGTTCTTTAAACTTTTATGTGAGCATCTCAAGAGCATTTTGATGGCCCATAATGCATTGTGGATATTAGTTGCTACAACAAGCCTGGTGGATCTAGCTTGAGGATCAGAGCAGGCGCTGACTGCATCACAGTGGGGGTGAGGACGAGCGTTATAAACGCAGCATCTGGATTTGTTCTTAGCATCAATTAAAATGGATTTTCCATCCATCTATCCCAAGGAGACAGATTTTTACTGATCCCCGAGGTGTTGACAGTCTCATCTCTGGACAATGTTTTGTGGTTGACACAGTGAAACCATATATAAATGAACTGAATGTTCTTACACGCAACTTTTACTGCCATCCATTGCAGCATAAGAACAGCTTCTCAGAATCATTTTGGATCAAGTTAGATTATTTAAAAAGGAGGCAAAATGCGTGGCATGTTCAAACAGGAATTTCTGGGTGCTTTACTTTGCTTTGTGCTGTAAATAAACAAAATGATCTGTGGTTTGCAAAGTGCTAAAGCGTGTGCTCCTAAAATGGATTTGATTACTTGTACACGATTGCTTGAGTTATGCACAAACTGCATATTTTAGGCTACACTGTAAAGATCCAGGAGTGACAGCTGCGATTGGTTTTGAAGAAAAGTCTGTTGTATATTTCAATCACCAATTACATTAATAGAAATATTTGTCCGTCATGAAAATGTACTGCAGATGTATCTGTTTAGCAGACATGTGTTGTTTCATCCCCTGCCTATTTCAAGGTCATTATGGGATTTTTTTCTAACAGGGGTGCTTGAGATTTGATTCTTCTCCAGAGGACATGAAACATCTCTAAAACTATCTCTTTATATACAGTAACACGGCTCTGTGTGAAATGAAACAGAACATTTCTCAGATGGATTTTTGGATTTTGTGCGTACGCGTGTGTTTGTGCTCGCGTGTGTTTGTGCGTACGCGTGCGTTTGTGCGTACGCGTGCGTTTGTGCGTACGCGTGTGTTTGTGCTCGCGTGGGTTTGTGCTCGCGCGTGTGTTTGTGCCCGCGTGCGTTTGTGCGTACGCGTGTGTTTGTGCTTGTGTGTGTTTACTTGTTACTTTTTGTTTTAAAAGGAATAGAATTCGTTACTTAAATATACC
>VUQR01036867.1:126877-139949 GCA_015108515.1 Hemichromis elongatus
TGTGTGTGTGCTCGCGTGCGTTTGTGCGTACGCGTGTTTGTGCGTACGCGTGTGTTTGTGCGTACGCGTGTGTTTGTGCTCGCGTGCGTTTGTGCGTACGCGTGTTTGTGCGTACGCGTGTGTTTGTGCGTACGCGTGTGTTTGTGCTCGCGTGCGTTTGTGCGTACGCGTGTGTTTGTGCGTACGTGTGTGTTTGTGCTCGCGTGTGTTTGTGCGTACGCGTGTGTTTGTGCGTACGCGTGTTTGTGCGTACGCGTGTGTTTGTGCGTACGCGTGTGTTTGTGCTCGCGTGCGTTTGTGCGTACGCGTGCGTTTGTGCGTACGCGTGCGTTTGTGCGTACGCGTGTGTTTGTGCTTGTGTGTGTTTACTTGTTACTTTTTGTTTTAAAAGGAATAGAATTCGTTACTTAAATATACCCAGGAATAAAAAAAAGGTTACATAATTCCTTACATTACTTTTGTAATTGTTACTCTGTAAAATGTGATGAAATGCACTGTTACTGTCTTTCTAAAATGCTGTGATATTTAAGTGACTCTAAAACGCAGCAGAGCAGTAGATCTTCTCACAATCATCTGACTTAAATTTATCACAAAGCAGGTTGTTGCAACATGTTCAGGTGTTGTTATCGAAAAGCTGCTGAATATTTATGCAATACAAGATGTTACAATGAAACCTGCAGATGTATAGTTCCTTTTAACACTATTTTAAAAGGATACATAAATAATTCATTAAAGTTGTTAAAAATGTTTTTACGGTGGAGTGTGTCGTAAAGTCTGGTCGTTTGGCAGCAGAAGCTTCTGTATGCGTTGCTGGACTGTTCATCTCTGCAGATGTCTTACCTCACCAGTATCACTGATGCTCAGTAGATGGGTGTTGGTGATCTTCTGGGCAGTTTCAGTGCCTTCTGGTATTTAGTCATGGACATCTCATCCCAGTTTTAATGCTTCCAGTTAGGATCCTTAATAACGTTCCTCTGCAGAAGTGAGTAAGAACTTGGCATGGGGATTTTAGGCTTCTCAGATTTCTATAAAAGCTTTCTTCACCACATGTAACATAGACGAGGAAAAGTCATTTTTGAAATTAAATATTAAAATATTTGGATTTTTTTCCCCAAATGTTGCAACTTAACCCTTTCACACATAGTGGTCAATACAGTGGACAGCTATGCAAAGGCTGTTTTCTTGTACTTGTGTCAGTGTTGATGGGATACTTGCACATAAACCACGACATTGGACACCGATGTGTCCCCCCAAAATCTTTTTTTTATAACTAAAGATGAATAAAAATACTAAAGAAAAAAATCCAGATTGAGGTTGTCATAATTCATGCATGAAAGGGTTAATATCACCACAGTTTGGTTACAGGTAAATTAAGTTAAACTACTAGTCTGTCAGGCTTTCCACACTGATGCTTCACAGGTATAACAAGCAGGAAATGAGGACACATTTACTTTTTTGATGTTGTGTCTCCAGACTCCATGTTTGGTTGCTCAGACTGTGTTTGATTTCTCTATGCAGGGTCATCTTCGACAGCTGGCCTTCCTGATGGGAGATCCAGATGCTGCCCGGCAGCACTGTAGCCACCACCCGCCCCTCTGCAGTGTCACCGCCCCCAAGCCCCCCCGCTTACCACGCACCAACAACCCGCTGCAGGTGAGGAAAGATGATTTAAAGAAACGGCAAAAGAATTGATATCAGGGACATTTTTTTTTACTTGTATACACAGCAGCCCTCAAACATGTCACTGAGGTGTTTAAGGCGGAGCCATCCGTGTCTTTTGAAGCCCACGAGACAAACACTCAGGCTCCTGCATTTTATACACTGTCAGCAGACACTGCTATATAATTTAATATAAGCATTTTAAATATCAGCAGAGGATTTAAAATCAAAACTGCTCCTGTGGTTTTGATCCAGTCTGGTGAATTTAACAACTCTCGAGTGTTTGGTTGTTCATCAGTGCAGCCTTGAACAGTCTTTGATTTTGGCTTTTTGTTTAGAAATTGTCGCCTCTGTTTCCACGCAGAATATATTGTTGTCCTCAAATGACCTGGAAAACCTGCTGGGGGATCCAAGGGACACGTCTTTTTTCAGCTTTGGCCAAACTGTAAGTAGGATATTGTCGTAAGTGTTAATTGTTAACCAGAAATTAACCTTTAATTCGTAAGTTATAAACAGTAAAAAAATGCAATTACCTGGTTTCATAGCTGTGGCCTAATGCTGTAGTGACAGACTTTGGCAGCTTATAACCAGCCAGCCACAGTTGCATGTCTGGTCAGGTGCCTGTCATTAATTAGCCATGCTGTGCTGAGCCTCGGGCGTCAGAGGCCCCTTCCAGCAGTCCCACCGTCCCTCTTTGGGTGACTGGTCCACTTCGCATTGTGTGTTTATGTGCTTGATCTGTGAGACACTGTGTGTGTCTGCTCAGTGGCCTTTGTTGTGGCCTGCAAGAGGCTTCATTGCTTCTCTGAGGCTAAAAGTCTGCTTTGATAAATTGCAGCAATGGCTCATTTCTTTTGATCTGTACCAAATGCAGTTTGGGACTGGATTAGTGGTTTTATTTTGAATATTTAAAATAAAGTAATAATTGGCACAGCTGCTTCCCATACTATGTGTGATCAGCAGCTCATCTGGATTAAAATCAGAGTATTGTTTTCTGAGCATCAGGACTGGGCTGAAACTGTCAGCTTTCGTGCAGAAAAACATGACGAGTGCCGAGGTGGGTGGAGCCAGAGAGCACCATCCGTCTTCCATGTGCAGAGGTGAACAAGCGTGACAGAATAGCCACTGATAAGAGGCAGACTAGTATTTTGAAGTGTGAAAAAGTGATTTCAACCTCTTGTTAAAGAAGTAACCAGATTATTACCAGTAAATTAGCTTTTGGATGATCTAATGGATTTTTGGTATGTTGTAATTTTTTCTGGTGTCTAGATAAATGATATCTAAACACTATCTCTCAACCTGTTCAGTTTCCTTACAACTCAAACTTTAGGCTGTATGTAAAATATCTATATGGCCACCAAGAAATCTCCCGCCCGTTTGAGGATTTGCATTTTATGAAGCTTTAAGGGGTTTCATCGAGGCCATCGTCGTGTTTTTAAACCACATCTGACAAGAAAAGTTTGGATCTGACGAAATAAATGAAAACCAGATTTTCCCTGGCTAACAGCTTGTGAGTTAGCCAGGGAACATAGCCAATGGTCAATGTGTTATTCAATGTATTCCAGAAACTGCAAGTGACTTAATGATGCTTAATGACATCACGTCATTGATGACATCACGTAGCCAAAGGTTGTTTTTCTCATATAAAAGTCTTCTCGTAACTAGATGAGTCGCCTCCTGCTGGCAACGGCAAGAAAATACAGGTCTAAGACATTTTTCCCCATGTTTTCTTTACTTTTCTAACCTGGAAGCTACGTCCATATTTTATACTCTCTGTATGCTGTTGCCTTAGTTGTCTGAGCCAGAAGTGGCCATATTTGGATGAAATAATAAGAAATAATGTAGCAGTGAACATTGTACCACTTGGTTAGTAACCTGCATTTACAGAATGCATGGACAGAGATAGCCGTTAATTAGTACTAATTAGTTAGTAAAAAGTTAAGATGTGTTAAGTGCACAGCAGTCCAAACCTTTCTTTTAGATCTTTGCATTAAAAATACTCCAAAAGGTGAAGCCTAGCTAACAAATAGTTGACTAGGTGGCACTCACTTATTAATGAAATCAGTCATGAGTTGTTTGGAAGTGTAATATTAGCCTGGTGGCTGTAGAGTTGTTTATTTCTGCTGTAAAGTTGAGCATTACGACATGTAAATATTTAGGGATTATCTCACTTTTGGAATCAGCCTCTAGTGGCCATTTTGGGAACTGCGTTTTCCTCGTCTTTGGTGACAATTTTGAGGAAACGGCAGGTAGACTGAATGTTGAATCACTGTTGGTGAAGAGTGCGAGCACACGCGTGATGATCAGTTTACAGCCAGGCACAGCCGTCATGTGTTTTTGGCGATGCGGTGATTAAAAGGTGATTGGATGCGAATATGTGCTGTTAACATTAATTGCAATATTTAATGCTTATCAAGTGAAACCACCTTGCTCTCTGTACCAGATTCATTTGTTTCAACTTAAGATCTCTCAGTGTTTAAAATCCTGTCAGTGATGATGAACGTTTTAATCTCATCGGAACGTCCGACATCAACCCTAGGATGCCAAAGTCTGCGTACACATTTGTTGCGATTACATACTGTTGTTCACGCACATGGACCAAACACGATACAGGTCTCGACATGCATATACTGGTGCTCGTGGAGTGTTTCTGGACTCGCCATATGTTTGAAATAAGAAAACAAAGAGGGCGACATATGTTTCGAAACAAAGGAAAAACAAAGCTGGATTGAATTTACATTTTTGTGTATACAAAAATATCTTAAATAATCAGCGAGGGTCTGTTTCTCTTTAAAAGTGCAGTAGTGTATGGCCAGGGAAGCTACTACAACCTTGAATTAAAGAAAAAAACAAAAAGCAGACCGTGCCGTGCCACGCTAGCCCCGCCAGGCAGAAGTTTCTACATCAGGATGGCATTGGGATTCCTTTTTGATGATGTACATGACCCAGACCTCTCCTGCTGTTTTGTGTTGTCGAAACCTTTTTTTCTTTGCAGGAACAAGCTGCCCCAGATCCATCTTAATAGTCACTGAAATCTTCTTCATATGGCTGCATCACATTTTCTCACGTAATTATCTCTCGCGTCTGTTCATCTGTTTCTGCTTTCCTTTTTTTTTTTATTGCGTCTGATTCCGTCTTTCCATCTCCCATGTCTCTGTCCTCTTCTATCTGTCTTTGCATCTTTGTCTTTTTGTTGTTGTTTGGTTTTGGTTTTGCTTTGTTTCAGAATTTCTGCACGCCGTTTTTTGGGCATCTTAATAGCTACACTTAGCTACAAGTGAGAGTGAGTGATAATCACAGCTTATCGTGTCGGTAACAATAAATCAGTGAATAATGAAATAACTGTTTCCCTGCTGTCTGTCTCTCATTGCAGCCATGCAAACCAACCGTTTGGTGGTTAAATCTGGCTCTGGCTCTCTTTTGGTTCCTCTTCCCTTCTTTTTAATTAAAAAATATTTCTAAAGAAAGTAAATAAAGCAACACATTAACAAGACCTATTTGTCTTTTGTTGAGGTCTGCTGCTGTTGTCTTTGAAACATCACATTTCTGACTGCTGCGCCTCTTTGTCGGGGTTTCCTGATTTGATGAATGTCCCTTCTGGGGCCCCGTTGGCAGGTACTCTCTTTAGAGACATGGCTCTCAACCAGTTATTGTACAGATTTGAAATGGCACTGGAGGTCAGGGGCCTTAGCTAAACATGTAATTACAAAGTCAGCGCTATGAACCTGAGTGTAATCTGACCGCTTTGAACTCATAATTAACTTGTCCCGTATTAGTCAGAGTTACTTTGTTTCACAAATTCCCTCTGTCATTTACAGCTACAAATTGTGAACACATGTTGTTTTTCACCTATTTTACATAATCACCCAGTTTTCCTTGCACAAGACATTTAATGTTAAGTCATCGATATGTACTGCGGCTGCATTTTAAGGGCTGTTTTACATTGTTGGCTGACTTTTAATAGGATAAAGAAGTAGTCATCAAAATGGGTTTAAGCTGTATTATTAGTGCCTGCACTGACAATAAAACAAGAAAATTTTCAATCTTACTTTCTCCCACTTTATCTTTGGGCCAGTGGAAACTTGTGGCACTTCTCAAACAGTTCCTGCTGCTGTGTCATTGGACTCGTGAGTCAGCTAGCTGCTAGCTCGGGAACATGGATAATATTTCAGTCCAGAAGAACAAAGAAGTCGCTAATCCCAAACGAGCTGCATCGATGTTAGGATTACACAGAAGTCCCTGAAAATGTCTCAGCCTGTGCCCGCAAAAAGTTAGAGAACCACAAGGTTAAACAACTGATTAATTGTTGAAGTAATCACCGTATTAGCTTCCCGCCGTTATAGTCTACTAGAAGGCATGTGCTCAGATTTCTTTCCATGTGCTAAAGGCATGTTTTTCAGAAAGAGGGGGGGAAGAAGGTGGGAGTGCTGGAGAGCATGACAAAGCTTGTGTTTGATTGTTTTTCTATGTTGAATGTCACCAGGCAACTGAGTGCAGTTTGTTGAAGGGGTTTTATAGTTACCGCTCTGCTTCCTAACAGTGTCGGAGACAGAAAGGGAAACACACACACACACACACGCCTATCGCCGTAATTTTCCCTGTTCCATGTCTTATCCCGTCCAAGTGTTTCCGTTGGGGTCTCTAGAGAGGTCCCCTTTCATAAAGCTTGTCAAAAAATGGCTTTTAACTGTCCCACTGAGACGAAAGCAAAGAGGTGGGGAAAAATGATCCATCATTCTGACACTTTTCCATGACTCGCTTAATCTGGCGAGAATGGCTTGCTTTACTCAACGCGTCATTTTTGGATGTCATGACGTAGCCTAAGCATCGAGGAGTGAGCCTGTTAATGAAATACCCATTTTAGCTTGAAAATATATTTTGATTGGATTTTCTGTCTAATTTAAATATGGAGCAACTTTACTCTGTTTGCCCCTCATTTAACATCTGACCTTTGGCTGAGGACAAGTGCTAAGATTGGGTCATCCAGCCGGTCTGGAGAGACTGTAAGATGGTCGGGTTCGCCTGGATTCAACCCTGTGAGGACATGAGATACTTTTTCAAGGAGGTTTTTGCTATTCTGTTGTGTGTTCCTTGATCTCTTCCATCCTGCACGCGTCTTCAGTGAAGCTACTGCAGTGGCTGGGACCGACTGGTGGAGTATAACGCTGCTGCCAGTCAGGCTTGAGACAGAAGGGAAAATGTACAGTATAACTAATATACAGTATAACTAATATACAGTATAACTAATATACAGTATAACTAAACTGAATATATGTGATATTTAGAATTTGAAAGCATTTGCTCATTCTATCATGCAGTTGCATGAACTTTTTTCACCTCTCTGGAAGTGATTCCTGGCAGAAGCCTCCTGAGAACCACTGGTTCTCATGTTTAAAATGCGTAAAATTGCAATTTTCACAGGTTTTTTTCCCCCATATCCCGATTGGTAAACATGGTAATAAGGATGAAGAGAGAGTCCAAAATTATTTGATCACTTTTGGAACAGTGACTGACTAAATTGGGGAAGATTGTAAAACCATGTGTTCAATAGGCTACATGGCTTAATGGGTTAATAAGCAAAGAAAAAATCCTCTTTGCAATCCATTCCTCTTATATCACATTATTGCCAAAGCCAACATCTTCTCATGCCAGAATACTTCACGTGTCTTTATCGTCCTCACCTTAATAGACTGCACTTAAATCGGTTCTAGATATTAGTTGTGTTGCATGCAAACTGTAACCTCACCACAGCCCGCTCACCATTTGCACTGGTGGCTGGGGTGGCCTCAACTTATTGCAATCTCATACATGTTGCCACTCGAGAGTAAAAGAAGCTGAAATAAAAGGAAATCTTGACAGATGTGGCAGTAAATCGGCATTTATGGGCTTGTGTCTTCAAGCAGCCCACGCTGGCTGTGCATCAGGTGGCACATCCTGAGATACACGACAAAGCAAACTGTGGCAACTGTGAAAACATCAAGCATAAAACAGGTTTTAAGTTACCAGTTAGCATTAACAAGGTTACATAGAAAATTGAATGTGCAAACCACACACATTAGGCAGATACCTGTTAATAAGTAACATGTTAAAAAAAATACTAGAAATGTACTCACCAAAGCCTCTTGCACAGTCTGTTAGCACAATTAACTACAAAACAAGCTGATGTTTGTCAGATAGCAACATTAATGAGGATATATTTGGCCCTTACAGCAGGAGAATGGTTAGGAGCTCCAGTTTAGTCACTGCTGTTGCTTTTGGCACATATGTGTCATTTCAAGTAGCCAGGCTCCTAATAAGGCATTAAATTTAAAACTTCTTTGGAAACGACAGGTAGGCATTTCAACCAGATTCAAATTTGAGTCAGTTACAAGCAGACATCTGAGAAACTGTTTGTTTTTGGCACTTCAGTTTTGTCTTAATTTTTAACTCCTCAGAGGTTTCAACCAATACGGTTCATATGGGAGCTGCCCTCTGTTTTTTCACCCTTGGGTTCAGTTATCTCTTCATTAGGATTTGTTTTGAGCCGTATCTTCAAAAGGTCAATAAAATCTGTTACACAAAACACTTTGAGATCTGTCCAAGCTCTCCAACCAACCAACAACAACCAAACTGTTGATGCACTGCAGTGCAAATATGTTGGAACAGAAAAACAGACAACATAATAAAATAAAGATTGATATTAAAACAATCATCCAGTGGGATCGATTTTGGCACTAAAAGATGCTTTTCTCTTGTTTTCTGTTGATGCATCAAAGGCTCAGTGAACAGCATGCAACATTTGCTATTTTCAAATATTTCCTAATTAGAGAGCGAGGATGAAGAAGCATGCTTTGTGTATCTGAGTCACATTCCTTTGTTTTTTTTAAGTCGACAGCCCTGCATGCTGTCAAGCTTTTCTGTTATGCACATCAGCATACATCCAGCAATAATTTTTCATCTGCATGGCGAGGTTTCTAACTGTTTCCAATATAAAATAATTACAGACAAGTCAAAACAGGAAGTACAAAAGGAAGCAGAGATGCCTGGATAACATTGAGGGAGGAGATAGAAACAGAGGATTGCAGAAATGTTTCTGTAGCTGCTTCTTTCTCTTTGTCGCTAGGCAGCGCAGAACCGTCTTCTCCGCACGAGAAGCCCCGACATGCTCGTACTGATAATTTTCCTCTCCACATCTGTAATTTAGAACAGGACATCTAGGCTGTGAAGATATACGGTTACGTGCTAGGTGATGAAAAGTTGTCATATGAGTGCTACATCAGCGCATTAGCTTTCACGAGGGCAGAAATACCTGTGATTCAAGTCCCAGCTGGTAAAGTTCAATAAAAATTACGTTTTCGGTGCAGACACAAGAGACCTCTGGAAGCCATTATGTGGCGAGGAAGAAGATGTGCTGGGAAGTAGTTTAAAATTAAAAAGAGGTCATTATTTCCCCCGTCGCCTGCACATCTGCCCTGCAGTTCGAGAGGTTCTGTTCACCCTGAATCAACCTCCCCCTGCTCTCGTTTGTTTATATCGCCATTTAACATCGACCACCTCGCCTTTTGGTCCTCACAGACATGAAGTAATGCTTCCGGTGACACCGAGGTGCCCTGCTGTTTTTCACTTTATTGCAGAGGGGGTCTCCTGCCTGCGTCGACACAATAAATGTAAATCAAGCCAACCTCAGAGAATCCGCAGTGAATATTTCCCCTCACATGTTCTCTCAGCTGTGGTTATTTCACTGAATCTGGGAACTGTGGCTTTCCCTCCTCTGATTCCCCCAGAGGTTTTTTTTTTCTATTGTGCATGCCTCCAACCATGTGCAAAAGCAGTGGGGATTCCCTCACATCTTCCTTATCCCTGTTTTCCTTCATCCTGCTCTGCTCGGTTAGCACGAGCAGTCACTGCATTCATTCAAGCAGATTTTCAGTTGCCCGTGAAGCTGCGGTTAGAGTTTAGCGCCAATAGCTTGCTGCGATCAGAAGTTCACTCACAGCCCCAGTCTTGGTTAGTTAAGAGCTGGCAATTTGCATGTTGTGGATTTAATACGTTTAGAACAGCCGTTGCCTCCTCTGACATTTTGTGGGTGAGAGAACAGAACATATTTATTATTCACAAGAGTTCAACATTCAAATTGGACCCACATTGCAGTTGTTACTGTCACTAGTAGTTCATTTTTTCTCAACAATTACCCAGGCCACCCCGAGGGTTAATTGGCTGTGCTAGTCTTTTCACGAGCCAGATTAGATGTATTATTTATATAACCTGTATGGTTGGGTGGTGAGTGTGTACGCCATAGGTGTGTGGGTGTGTCTCCTGGGAGCTGCATCAGCCTTCTGTGCAGGTCTGCCTTAGTGTACAATCGCTGAGCTGAGCTCAAGTGCAGACAGACCCGCAGCGTCTCCTGCAGTCATGCCCTACCACGTTGGCTGGTACTTGCTCCTGGGATGCCTGTCGCTGGATTTATTGGGCTTGCATGTACAAGGTCAGAGGCGACGGAATGGAAAGGTACTCCATACTACGGCTCATACATGTACAGATGTTAACCTTTTCTTTGGAGTTTTCTGCTCTGATGCAAAGTCCGACGTGTCAGACTCTGGGTAGGAGTGAACTGCATTCAGTGTGGAGGTGCTTTTAATGACATTTACTTGGCTGAGGATGCTTTTGGTTCCAATTTGACTCCACGGTTGCAACTATGTGATTTTCAACTTAAAAAAATACCCTAAAGATGCTCATGAAACCTTAACTCTTTTATTATTTGTCGTATGCTTGAACACACTTGAATTTTTCTTTGGTAAAACTAAACAGTGAGATTCTCACATTCAGCCCTTTTATCCAGGCTTGGGAACTGCACATGGAATACACTTTCCTGTGACCCTTCAGTCTCCTGGTCTCGAACCAGGGATCTTTCATGTGTAAGGGAAACCGTTTGCATTACTGAGGAGAACATTTAGTGAAGAAGACACACCCCTTGGTCACTTTCTTGGATTCAGAATATTACATTAGACAGATGTACCCATCCGTGGAGGGTTCAAACTGCTTAAAAACAAAGGAAAATTTTGAACAGCACCATTTTTTTGGGAAACTAGGATTCATGGGAACATAAATAGCACTTTTGCTCATTTACAAAAGTTTCTGTTGGTTACATTATTATTTTTTTTTATCCATTTTTACGTTGTTGTGGATGTGAGAGTTATTGACGAGGGCTAGAGTCTGTGTCGGCCACCGTGAGAGGCTACTGTCAGCAATCATTTCGATTGTTAAAATGTTTGTGCAACCATTTGCTGCAAAGACTAGTGGAGTTGTGATGAAGATTATATCTTGTCATTGTTTAAGAAAGACGGAGTAAATTCAGGGCACCGGGACAAAGAGCAGTAAAACGGTCAATGGCAACCAAACAACAAACAGTTTTATATTTTATTCTTTTTTTTTTCTCTTGTACAATAGGAAAACATTTTTAGATTGTCCTAGGCACTCTTCAGTGACATTTTAAATCTGGCAAATCCAGCTACCAGTACCAGGTTGGAGAGCAGTTTTACTGTGCAAGAAATGTTTAGGTCTTTCTTCTTTTCTCCATAAAGCTTTATGGTCTTGTTTCACATTCCCAGACCACCACTGTTGAACTGCTGCATGCTTTGATCACAACTAACCGTGCTGTTTCTAACATGGGTGGTCCTGCTGGTCCTGACCGTGATGCCGTTAATGCCACACACTTGACCTGCTGAGCTGCAGTGGAGTCACACACTGACTTGCGTGCAGATGACAATCATGTGCGTGCACACACACACACACACACTATGGTGACTGCCTTGTCTTATGGTGCGTTTTATCCTCTTCATCTGAGACGATGAAAGCATTGCTGGAATCCAACTGAAAACACAGGACTACTGATTTTCATTTATCTTTTCAATTTTTACTGTGTCCTCTTGCTAATCAGTTACATTTTGATCATTATTACTTTTGGGTCCATTACACCACTGTCGTCACACATTTTTTCAGGCCCAGTCGCCTATTTCTGCTTGCAAGACCTAGCCAGTCTGAGAGTATCTGCATACCTGTGTCTTGGCGAGATTTATGGACCTTGCCATTTGATTAGCCCTTTGTAGGAGCAAGTCTTCATTGTCTGTGTGTGCATGCACATGTGTGTTGATGATAGCGCTCTAGCCTGCAGCATCTTTCTCAGGCTGTAAGGCCCCCATAGATTTCTTATTACTGTCAGTTCCTCATGCCTCTTAAGACTTGAGCTTTTTGTAGATAGACAATAATTCAGCCCAGGTATGCTCTTTCAACACCTACCATAACTTTTATTTACTGTGTGTAAGAGTGACACATAAGTTAAATTGAGATATATATTTTTTGAATTAGTGGATGAGAAACGCTCCTGCTTTGTTTTAATAGACCTGATGTCATTGTGCAAGTCATTCCAACAGCACTGCCAACGGATGGTATTGTAGCTGAAATGATAGTAAGACAATATGATGGATTAGATTAGATTCAAGTCCCTGCAAGTTTGGCCAGTAGTTGCCTTGAAGGTTGGAAAAGCACCCTGAAACACAAATGTAGAAGCTATGCCCTTAATACTTGGGTATATTAGCCAAGTGTTTGTATGAATCCAAATGTTTAAGACAATACATTTGTCCACGTTGTTGTCTGGTAGGTAGAAATGCAAAGGACGCTGCTTTTAAGACATTTTACACATTTACTTTCAGTTAATTGGCTCATCATATCAAAACTAATACTGTCAGGAGCCTCGCAGAGTAATCTGGGTCCAAAACTCCGTCTGCTTCAGGTCCCAAAGTCAGATGAACACTGCAGCATCACTGAGAGTTAAAAACTGACTAAATTCTTTCATCTTTGCTGCTTTACCAGGTGTAACAATTACGTTTAACATCCATGAAAACAGAATTGATTAAATTATCTGAGTTAAAAGTTAGCAGGAAGTTAGCTCGCTAGTTTCCACCTAAACTATAGCATGTTCTGACTGAGAGATTCCTGAAAACATTTAAACGTACAGCTCTGCTATCACTTCCAACATAAATGAAGACAGAAAACTAAACAGCAGTGACGTTTGTAGGGTTACTGAAGTTGGACTAGCTGGTATATAATGATGTGCTACGTGGTTGCTAGTGACACAGCTATGTTAGCATAACATAAACAGTGAAGCTGGAGGATGAACGCTAACTTTTTCCCACTGGATCAAAGTTAACGTGAGGGTTCCTGATGGTTAGGGACAAATGCAATCACATGGCAGGATGCTGTAAACGGACCAAACTTCAGTCAGGAGAACAACCGAGATAATCCCTCCACAATACCAGGTTAGTCATTAATATACTGCAACAACATGGGAATAGAGCAGCTGTGATTCAACATTAATGAATCAGTGGTACAGAAGTGGAGGAAGCAAGAAGAATGAGTTGGGTTAAGTTTGAGTTCT
>VUQR01036873.1:28006-39449 GCA_015108515.1 Hemichromis elongatus
ATACTTTTTTTTTTTTTCATCCCCCCCCCCCCCCCCCAAAAAAAAATCCCAAACCAAACAAACAAACAAAAAAAACAACAAAAAAACTAACGACAACAACAACAAAGCATAAACATCTTTTTCATAGCATTTCAGGGGTTGAGTGTTTCATACGCAGATAGCTTCACATCACTTAAGCTAACTACACACAACAAATCTCACTGGATTTTGAGCACAGACATGCTGTACACCCAGAAAGCGAGGTAGCATCCTAATTGTCATAATGGTACGAATCGCAAAGAAAACAGAAGTTATCGAAATGAGATAAATATTATTATTATTATTGTTGAGTGCTTCACCACATGCTCAGAATGTGGCTTTTCTCAATGGTCCACCTTTCGTGTTTTAATATGCTACAAAGAAGTTATGAGGCCTGCCCCACCTTTTGAAATGACTCATTCCCTTTGACCCATCCACTGCTATGTTGATTAGTATGTCTAAGCTGTTTAGATTATTTGATGTAATAAATCTTGGCAAACTGTAATGGAATCCAACTCTACATGAAAATCAAACAAAACTGTCAAGTATCTGTCAATCAGTTGGATCTAACCATCAACCTCAAGGTAGCATTGTATTAGAGTAGCTGCCAGAGGAAAAGACCATGTTTCGTGGTATCATAACTCGTTTAAAGTCATGATACCATGTTATGATTCATTCTGGTATGACAATATATTATCCAGTAGTTACCAGATTTTAAGTTTTGACGAGGTGTCCTACAAACAACCTCTGGTTAAATGGCCTGTGGACCATTGTGCCGTGTTTGCTAAATGTTAATTTATGTACCTCATGTTGTGCGTTTGTACGCATGACTCCAACATACTATTAATAGTTCATGTGGCTCTGCTTGGTGGGCGAGAGAGAGAGATAAGGGGGGAAGGGAGAGATTTCTCTTTAGCTATTGAGTGTACAGGATTACAGGAAGAGGGTGCCACAAATGCTAACAGAAGTCAATTGCTAGTCTCAATAGCCCTTCGTTCCCCTCTCTCTCTCTCTCTCCTTTTGCCTCACTAGTGGCCCTGCAGAAGCAGCCAGTAGTAGGATTATGATGCTTCTCCTCTCTGCTCCTCCCCTCGGGGGGCTCCATTGTTGCCATGGTTGGCCAGCCCTGGAGGAGGAGGAGGGGCAGTGGAGCTTCTTGCTCACTACTCAAGGCAAATCAAAGGGCACCTCGCTCTCGGATGACACCTTCTCTGATTGTCCTTGAAGTATTGACCCTGGTATTCTTTGGTAACCAGTGTGGTTAATTAACCATATAAAGTTAATGTAAACAACATAATTATGCATAGATTTTTCCTGTGAATATGGGTTAAGTTACGAGCACAGCAAAGTTTAAGAGGCTAATAGCTGCAACACCTCTTAAAACAGCAGTCATACTCAGGGTTACCTCTAGTAAAAGACAAGCCATAGTTTAAGTACAGGTTAATCATGAAGCACAAACAGTGTATAACACTACTGGCCTAAGAACACTCACTGTCGATGATTAATATGAATTTATTTTTCTGTGATAAAGTGTGTTCCATTAATCTAAACTTTTCATTAATAAGTGTCATGCACAAGTTATGTTTTGTGATTACGTGATGGTTATGATTGAGGCCCCTAATCATCAGGTACATATAATGTGATGATGTTTTCAGACAAGTTGGTAGTAGTTTAATCAGGAATTTGGGTGGCACACCATGCAGCTTTATAATTAACCTTACTGAAGATGTCAGTTAAACTGTGTCTGTGTTAGTAGAACACAGTGTGAGAGTCACAATTTATATTTTACCTTGGTAGATCAGTTAAGCCCTCATTTTATTGCTGTAGACAAATGAAACATTTGGATAATACTGTGGATAATTGCTATACAGAACATTAATATTATACACAGAGCGTCCTGGTGGTTTCATGTCCTATTATGCTTTTTGTTTATTTGTTATGTGAACTTCACTTCATAGACACCCTCCTACACAGATCATATAAAAACAGAATACAGCCTACAGCAAGCACAGCATGGGAGGGAGGATAGAAACAGATTTGAGCCTTATGTTCTGGGATAAGGTTTGACTCTCTGTCTTCCAGAACCAAAGATCAATGCCTCTGATCAGACCATCTTAACAGCAGACGCCTCTAGTAAAGTTATCCTGCAGTGCAACCTCACCACTGCCCATACACACCACAACCAAAGCTTCTGGATGAAAAACGGACAGGAGATCAGCAACACAAGGACGGAACACAAGGACACAATATACAGGTGACACCAAGATTTTTCTCCTTGTTCCAAGTTGGATGTGCAGTGTGGGAGAGAATAAGTAATGAGATTAAGTGATTTCGGTAATTTAAGTAATGAGAATTCATCTACAAATTATCTAAATGATTCATGTAACCTGGAGGTTAATATTCCAGTAAAAACAGTGTCAATTAATCTCGCCTTGTTATATTTGTCTCTGTAGGGGACTTGAGCAGTGCTGGAAGAGCAGCACCTTCATTATTTGTCACATGCATAGTTATACAGGTACAACAAGCAGTGAAATGTAAACTGAACACGCTCCTCAACTGTGCAAAAAAAGGGGGTAGGGGGGGAGAAGACAATCAATCAATCATAGGAGTTTGAAAGAAATTGTAGCGAGTTTCAGAAATTGTAGACCACAGCATAGTGACGTTTCCTGTCCTAGAATAAACAGTCAGTGTGACTGTTTGTAGTGAGTTTCTGTAGACTAAGAAGAAACAGCAACTATACGAAAACTAAATTGTACATCCAGTCTTGCCCCAAAATACAAGGAGACAGCATTAATTATTCTCAATTTAACTTGAAAATCTAAGTAATTCAGGCTTCTGTATGTGGTTCTTTTCAAATATATTTTTTACAAATACTTATTGAAACTTGGCATGAAATTATTTTCTGCCTTTAATCAACCTTAAATCCTATCTCTGCATTTATTTAGAAATGAAAAAGTGAAACCTTTATTATAGCCTAAAGTACCAACTAGTTGTTGCTTCCTGTTGTCACACAGTATAATCATTGAAGCACAAAGCTACTGTCGCCCCCAAAGACATACCACAGACTCTCTCTAGCCACAAGATAAGACCAATTGGTCACTTCCTTGTCACATTACATCAGTGATACACTGAAGAGTACAGCTAAAATGCCTATGGTGCCCTTCTCTGCAGTATGCAGAGCCGTTGTTCTGTAATATAACAGCATAATGCCAACATTTGTCTCCGTTGGCCTTCTGGCCTTTTACTGCTGCAGTTCAGTAAACGAGTTATTAAAGTTAACCTGGAATGACTTCAAATTAGTTGATTCTTAAAGTGTAAGTGTCTGGTAAGTGACTGGCGGTGTGGAATTATTGGTTTTGTTATATTTTTGTTGCAGAATCAACAAGCCACGTGCTGACGATTCTGGGGAATACATGTGTGTTTACACATTTAACACGGCACCAAATGCCAATGCTACGATTGAAGTAAAAGGTATGATTTCTGCATGTCATAAAACAAGTCGATAAGTCAAGGATAAAATTGCTTGCTTGTTGGCAAACATGATATGATTGAATAATGTTAGCAGACTTCCCCCCTGGTGTATTCAGATTTTAAAAAAGCACTGACATTTTAGCTCGCTGCACGATGACATGGTAATGACATTTGTGGTTTTTCCACTGAGAGACGGGGGAGTGAATGTAACCTAAAAACATTAACCACCTAAAGCTCTTTAAAGAGAGCCCTTGTTGACAAAGGTGTTTGCATTCATCCAGTGCAGTCATGATGACAGGGACTATTCCTGAGGCTGCTGTCAGTCTTGGCTTTCACTGAGACAACACTCTAGCAAAATGGACAGGCGCTGCACATGCTCTCCAAAACATGCAAAGCACAAAGCCCACTTGGAGGCATCCTTATATACAGTTTACTGTAAAAACTGGTTAATATTTTTTTTTTGTTTCTTTTGGGGGGTTTTTTGGGATATAATTAACAATAGGGAAAATTGTGAAAATGAACTAGGCCATTTGACGTAACAGCAGGAAAGCTAACCAGAGAACAACTGTGTTGCTTTCATTCAAGCTGACAGTGAAGCCATCAACTTGAATAAGGGATTGAGTAAGGGCAAGTGAAACCCTCTACAAGAGAAGCTTGCCTGTGTGTAGTGCTTAAGCCAATTTGCTGTGGCATGGCTATGGCGCATACTGAGCATGCCCTGCCTCCTACTCTGTGGCTGTCTTAAAGCGCTGCCTGATTGCATAACATGGATGATGACCGTGTGTGTTCTGCTTTCACTGGATCGTGAGATGATGGGACACATCACTACTCAAACTGAAGTGTCGTAGCCATCGCTGGACTGCAGGCTTCTGACTTTTGAAGCTTGTTATCATGTCCTGGAAGAAAAATCAGTGGGCTGATGAAAAGAATTCATCATATGATTATTATTATTTGGTGCATTCAATTTTTAGATATTCTAAATGTTTTAGTGTCCAGTGAGGGTATCATTGCTGAATATAAATAAATAATTTTCTTCAGTTCTTAACTGTTTGTGATTTTCTAGAGGTGTTTGAGATCTTTTGTGACCCAGGTAGCAAGCCCACTGTTAAGCGAGCCAGCTTTGCACTGCACTACTGGCAGCAGTTCACTGAGATCCCTCGCCTACAGTGTCCTTGGCACACTCATCCTTGCAGGACTCAGCTCAGAGGCAACAGATGGAGGGTTCTGTGATGTTGTAGGATTAAGGCTCTGAATCCGGTCCCAGCCATCTCTGTGGCAGGAGTAGAGTTTATTGTCTGTGACACTAAGCTTACCACAGATACATATTTGGTACCTCATATTTCACAAATTTCTCTCAGTTCTAAGCACATTTCTCCTTTAAAATGTCTTCATTTGAATACTGATCCCTTTCCTCGAGAGAAATTGAGAATGCAGAAATCGAAAGTCCCAATCTGTGCTGTAGGCAAAATTATAATTAGAAAGCAAACTAAAGAAAGATTTAAAACTATTTAGCATCTGCTATCCTGACTAAGATTAACATTGTTGCTATGACCTTGCTCTTTCCAACACAGACCGATCGCATTCGTGTGTTACCTCTGTCTAGCACACAGAGATTAATAATCACAGTCAGGAGTGTGAAATGGAGGTTTCTGTCTGTTTTAGCACCCCTCCGAGGGCTGTCTCTGTGCTGTCAGTCACTGACATAATACAGTCAGGATAAGGCACAAATGAGCATAACCACTCCCCTGCTCAGGGAGCACGTGTGCTCCATAATTAGAGTGGGATGATGTCACAGAAGAGCTCAGACCCCTCCTGCTCCATCCATGCGCAGCTGAAAAATGCTCACTCCAGGCCTCTCTTATCCTGCTTAATTGCATGGAACGAATCATTGTAATTTTTGAGGATTAGTGAAAAAAACAGGAACAGCTATTTTCTTGATGCTGTGGAGAGTTCATGTTTCACGTTTTAGAAAGACTTCTTTTTATATATCGGTATGACTTGGCATGTGTTGTAGTGCTTTATGGCATATGCCTGAATTTATTAAGCTCCATAACCCCTGTTTAATTTTCATTATCAGTTAATTCATTAGTCAGAGCCAATTTGCACATTTTTTTGTGGAATTCACTGAAGAGTTATTTTGAATGGAAACATCTGGAGGCACTCGTATCAAACTGATAACCTCGTTCCTTTATGAATTATATCCTACTGCTTTTTATCTTTTCCAATGTGATATTCTCTAATGTGTGTCTGGGAGTAGAGTACATGCTTACAAAGTAACTAAACATCAAAAATTGCACTTCTTAATAAAAGCTATATTTCTCTGCAAACCTTATTTCTACTAAGTGAAATTCTCTTTTGCACAAAGGGTTTATCTTATTGCTCTGTTTGCCAAGCTGAAGAGTCACAGGTGGTTAGTTTGTTTTCATATTTAGGCTGAAAGGGTGTGAGATACTATTTGTAGTAGGCAACAAAAAAAAAAAATTCCATTGTCTTAACAACAATTTGAATCATATAAAAAAAAATCCACAAGGTTTTGATTGCATGCCAAAGTTGTGTATGAAAAAAAGAAAGAATAATCAAAAAAGTGAACTGGCAAAAATAGTGCAGATAACTAATTACCTCAGCATACCAGATGAACTGGTGAAAAATGTGAGCTTGAAATGTAAAATGCAAAGTGGTGTAAGACTTTTTTTCCAAATTTTTCTTCCTGTACTATTTCAGAATATTTCAGAAGAAACTGAGAGAATGGATCTAATCTTACTGTATACTAGCCTCTAAATACCCCCCAAAAAGGAATCTATGTAGTCCTTATTCATGGCATCTGGTAGAAGTTTAAATGTTGTCTTGGTTCAGTATTTTTTTAATATATATGACCTTTTCAGCAAAACCGGACATCACTGGCCACAAGCGAAGTGAAAACAAAAATGAGGGGGAAAATGCAACGCTTTACTGCAAGTCTGTCGGTTACCCACATCCCACCTGGACATGGCATAAGATGGACGGAAAATCCCCAATGGTATGTATATGTATATATATTGCATTTTTTTTAATTATACATTTTTTGGGCAGAGAGAGGGGAAGGAGATGCAGGAAAGGGCCGCGGGTCAGATTTAAACCAGGACCGCTGCGCTTCAGCCATGAAGCCTGTGGCTGCCTGTGCACCTACGGAGCTAAACTGGCACCGCTATATATCGCTTTTTTTTTTAAAATGATAAGGATTGACTGAAAAACAGAACGAAAGATTTAAGAACTATGAGAAATGTACAACAGGTATGCACGATAAGTAAGTTTCTGGACATGCTTGGAGTTCAATTAAATTAAATGGTCATTATGTTTCAATGCAGGAGCTTGACAACTCGACTGGACGAATCTTCATCACCAATAGAGACAATTACACCGAGCTCAACATACTAAACCTGGATATTAACACGGATCCTGGAATATATGAATGCAATGCCACTAATGCAATTGGGAATACTGCTCAGACTACAATACTTCGAGTCCGCAGCCATCTTGCACCGCTTTGGCCTTTTCTGGGTGTTCTGGCAGAAATTATAATCCTAGTAGTCATCATCGTTGTGTATGAGAAACGCAAGAGGCCAGACGACATCATCGACGGTAAGACATTTCCTTTTTTAGTGCCAGTAAGAACCCGTAAGTAACTATCAATACAGATACCACATTATTTATGTTCACAGTGCAACTCTGCAGTTTAAAACCTGCAAGACATTTGTGTTTTTGCTTCAGTAAATCAGAAGATAAGTAAAATTTTCCCACATATTTTAAGAAATTTAAAATAATCTCCTTTTCCAAAAGGATAATTGCAATAGGGTCAAAAGTCATCGACAAAGGATTGCAACCAATTTTAACTTACTGGAACAAGGAGACTTTCAAATATGATGTCGCAGCTGCTGTCAGAGGAGATCTAGAGTGGCCAGCTAATTTGCCTCCTTGATCTTGAGTGGTGTAAAAAACGGAGAATGGAGGAACATATAAGGATTATATTAAGTTGGCACATGAAAATATGACATAAATTCACATGTAAACAACAGAGGAGGGGCAGAGGGCAGGGGGGGCACAACTCACTTCAGATAGGTAGCTATTAGTGTACTGTTCTCCTGGCAATAGTAACCAAACATTTGCTTGTGAAAGCAGAATACACGAGTTCATAAACCTGCAAGGTCATCAACCCATATCAGTCCCAAAGTATATCTTAACTGATAATTCTTGTCCCCTTCCCCCTTTTTTCCAAATGGCAACATAATCTAAATGGGTGGTAAGTGAGAGATCCTGCATGAAACATTTTTTTCTGTCATTTTGAATGTTTTACAAGCCTACACTCCATCCAAAAATTTCATGATGCTTGATGAAATATTTTTGAAAGATTACCATAGTCAGTGAAGTTGAGCTTATACAAGACAGTAAAATAATTAATTAATTAATTAATTAATAAAAGACATATCCATTCCCATTAGGATTATCAGTTCCACTGGCAAAAAATCAGTTTTAATGCATATGGAATCAGTTTTGTATGTCTCTAAAGAGCCACCATCTGTAATCAAAGTAAAAGCCCAGTTAGAATAATTATATTATACAATGTACATTACAAGCATATCTAAATAATGTATATATACCCAAGAAATGAAGAATATATATACATATATAATTTATTTACATCTAGTACCACATAATTAAGATGATTTGAAATAAAAAAAATAATAAAAAAGTTTCCTCTGTTTCAGCTGACAGGCAGAACTGCTTGATAATAATTTGTCAACATGACAAAGTCTACAAAGCTCAAAGGGATCTTTAGTCACCACGGGTTCTGTCTGACCTCTACTCATGTAGATGTGTCTTCTTTTCATTTTTAAATACAGCAAGAACACAAGAAAAAAAGTCAACGCCTCAATAGTCGCCCTGCTTATGTGAATCAATCCAGCTGGGAACGCCAGTTCTACGTCACACACAGACTAAACAAATATTGCTTCTGGGTACATGCTACTTTTTGTTGACAAATTATCAACAAAATTAGATTTACCGAGTAAAATGTGCAAGCAATAGTTAATAATTGATTATTAATTTACATATATTAAAGTGTTCTCCAAAGTCTTGATTCTGTGACCACATAGGAAAATTTTGTGTGACAGGCTTATGTATTAATGCATAGATGGGGTCCAAAATAGCATTTGTTGATGCATTGAAGACGTTTTTGTGTCTCAGTTGCATATATAAAATTACTAAATGTTTTTAAATGAGATATTGAGCAGATAGCATTGTTATATTGTGCTTAGTAATGACATAAGTAGAAAAAGCACAAAAATATTTCATTTTCCTAAAGTACAAACTCATAGCACATAAGAGATACGTAACTAACCCACAAGTCTAAGTAAGCTCTGTGCACAGCCTCTAGTTTGGTTTCATCTACTGGAAAAATGAAGCGATTAAGGTAGATTATATTTGCCATGTTTATGCCATTCAAATCAGGAATGAGGACTTCAAGCTCACGATGCACAGCCTTTTCTAAAATCTCCTTTTAGCATCCCATATTCCCAGAGGTTGCACACAGACAGGTTTTGGCCCCTGTCTGTGTGCATTATGAATTCTGGTCTCTTGATGGCTTAGCTGTTTGAACACTTTTTCACTACACAGCCAAAGGCTCTGATGCAGGCTGACATTTCTATCCTATGTTTCAAAACCAGTTGCTAAAATTACAGATTTTGCTGTGTGATTATTCGCTAAATAACAGCTCACTTCATGTCACGAAACAAATGTTGTGCTATGAAACTTGCACCCACATCTATTTTCTTAGGTTTAAAAATGACACTTCAACTTCCACTTCAACAGACTTGATGTGCTACCATGATTATCCGTGTTTAAGTATTAATCTCACACAGTAAAAATCTGTCGTTTGTTATTGCATTCGTGCTTGCAAAGCTGTAATAGTAAACATAGCTTTTGTGGTGTATACATATGAGGTGTGAAAACAGTGTTATATGCTGGCAGCTGTTCCTCCTTTAAGTACTCCCAGAACCATGGTGTTGTCTAACATTAGAACTGCCATAATTTGCTCCATTTTAATGCCATGGAATGTTGCTAATGCTGCTAATCTCCGACTTATACCTGCATGGAAAATATCTCACTGTGACTGGCTACTTACCTGTTAACACATTTCATCTGAATGCAAAGCACCAACCCCAAGGCTGTGGAACTAACTTTTCACTCAACCCAAATGATCTTTCACAAGTTCCTCTTCTTTTGGTATTTTTTATTGGTACAATGTGATGTACTTTACTATGAGAATGTCAATTTTGTGTGACTGACACTCTGAGAAAATGATTTTACAAAAATATATATTGTTATAAAGTTGATGTTGTGCTGCTTGGACTGGATAGATTCCCTACACGCTGAGAGACGGGTTTAAGGAGGCGCATGATTTTTCTTTTTGCCTAATCAGCTACACTATCATGCTCATGTACCAGGCCCCTACAAAATCACTATGAAATCACAGAGTGTAATTAAAAGATGGCTTTAAGTGAGCCATCTGCAATCCTCCTACACATATGCTCAGCTTGAAATGAACAGGAACCCCATGAGATTCAGATGGCGCGTGAGGTTAAGTTTACAGTGTTGGGTGTTAAAGATGCTCTTTAAGGGGCAATTCCTTGTTTTTAATTCACATTTCAGTTCTGCTACTCCAATTATGTCATTGCTGACCATTGTCCAAAAGCAAACCAAACAGCTCCTCTTTTCTCACTCATTGATTTAAACCAAGCACGCATCAATGTCCACAAACACTTTTAATGTAAGAAGCTACCTATTTTGCAACCCTGTTTTCTTTTTTACACGAAGCATATACATGCATTTGAAATTTAGGCTGATAAGCAGGTGATGCCCATATCTGACTCTGAGTTTCTTATCAGTGCATGATTCTGTCATAAAGGCTTTTTAGCTGTCTTCCTGCAAAATATTTGTTAACTGTTTAGATGATTTTCTAAAATTTTTAACATTTTTTTTTTACTATAGCGATATATATGAAGAAACATGCCAGTTTTTATCTCACATCTAATTTCTCTGCCATTTTTGTCTTCTTCTCTCCTCAAACCCTCAAAGACGATGAACCAGTTGGGCAAATGTAAGTAAACAATTATCTTTTATTGCTAAAAATATCATTCATATGGGGATACTGTGATCTGAATGCCCATTACCTTTAGGCCACTAAAATTGTAAGTGCTTCTTTCCTAGGAAAACAAATTCAACAAACAACCACAAGGACAAAAACATTCGCCAGAGGAATACGAAATAAGCAATTTACTCAAGTAAGACACTGTTGTAGAGGATTGGGGCTAAATATAGCACCCACTGTGAGGATTATCCATAGTCACGCCTTCTCTTGAATTTCTCTCCACAGATGAGATGGCTAAACTGCAACTTTTTTGGCTACATAAAGGTGTCAGAGGTGGATGGAGCTCTGGGCAGTTTTGAAAAAAGCACATCTTGTCTCATTTTCTGAGAAACAATATCAGCATAACACTGGCAACAAAAAGAACATAATGGCTGTCTTAAGCATGCCTTATTCAGTCTTAAGTGGAGATTTCAGGATGAAGAATAATGACTAAAACCACCACAGAGGTGTACACATTTTTAATGTGCTGTTGATGTCTCCTTTATTGATTTTATCATGTCCTCAAATGAGGTGATCCCTTTTGTATTACATATCATGTACAATGCATGCAAGATAATTACAACGCAATAGGATACTCAGAATAGACATTTTCTGTTGTTATCCCTCGTGTGGCTTTTTTGCATCCAAAATTACCTTTTTTATGGAGTCATCCTCACATACATATATATATATATATATATATATATATATATATATATATATATATATATATATATATATATATACACATATATATATATACATTTTTTTTTTTTTTTTTTATATTTTTTA
>VUQR01036873.1:39469-54708 GCA_015108515.1 Hemichromis elongatus
ATAGATACACACATATATTATATATATATATATATATATATATATATATATATATATATATATATACATATATATATATATACACACATATATATATAAATAATATGTTTTATTCTTGAAAATTTGTACAGCATATCATGGTCATTTAAACTATATTTGATTTGTGACAAGATGTCTACTTTTAACAGAACTTTTATTGTGAAGCAAGGGCTTCAATGTCTGAAGCAATGACTTCAATGACTGGCAGTATTTAAACTGAAATGAGAGTGCTTACAGAAAATGACTACTGTGTGTTTAACTATCTTAACAAAAAATAATATACGTATTATTTTTATTTTCTTTCCAGAGTAACTTAGGTGTCTTGTATATGTTGAAGTATGAGTGTTCAAATGATAGGAAAGGTGTAAAAAATATTTTTTTTATAATTCCCAATTTCATTAATTGATTTTTATTTTGTTCCTCTCTTTAACTGTATAGCATGGCTATAATCCTATGCAATATGTATTCTTAAATAGATATATGGAGGGCAGTTTGTTTTACTCAGTGAAGCTTTAATATTGTGGGATCACTTGGAAGCTGGCATAGCAAAATTCACTGCTGTAGCTGCATGACTCCTCTTTCAATACAATGTATCCATGTGTGGTGCAGTGGAAATGGGCCTGCATTAAGGTGGGAACGAGGGACCAGAGTACATAGCCACGATCAAACATATAAGTGAGACCAATAGTTTTTTTTTTTCCGTTTTTTTTTTTAAATAAAAAATGTAAAAATGAATGTTTGTTTTGCAAGTTCTTTAATCACCAAATTTAATGATATTCAAAGCATCCTCTTTGGCCCATGTAACATAACAACTAATGTGTAATATAATTTCAAAGAACACTGGCACCAAGGCAAAAAAAACACTCCTCCACCAACAGGCACTGCCTACACAAACAAATAAAAAAAAAATCACACACACACACAAACTTGACCTTTCTACCTTGAGCTGTTGTTAGGATTCTTTACTCTTCAACCAGTTTCCTCAGCTCCCCTTCCACCTTCTCTACAAATCCATAAAAGGTGGGATCCAGCAGACAAACACGCAGGAAATGCTCTAAGTCACCTTGTCCAAAAGAACTGTGTTGATAGACTCGAGGTAGAGTCACAGCAGTGTCTCCCAAGCAGTGCTGTGGGAGGTCCAGAAAATATTTAAGTAAAATTGAAAAAAAGAACTGATTGCATACCCTGTGCCTTTGTAATTTAAAAGAAAAGCCACACAACAATCATTAAAAAAATCGCATTTCCAAATTGAGCTTACAGCAAAATTACAATTAAAGTGTTGCATAGCTGATGCTTCATTTTAATACTGCTTTTACTGTCTCTTACGTCACAATCGATACCTGGGTAAGACGTTTGATGGACACAGTTCCTTTGACAACCTCAGCTTTAACTCCCACAGCTTTTTCCTGACAAGTCTGCTGGCACATGATGAAACACAAAAGAAGAAAAGAAGATTTGATATGCACAGCTTGACACCAGAGGGTTAAGAGACCAATCAATGGCCTTATTACTAATTGAAAGTTTTCCACCCCTCAAAATCCTTTCATCTCAGCTCCTTCATTCTGTCTGTTTTCTAAAGGTCAAATTCAACCCCATGGTGGAGTCCATTCCTTTCCCAGTCCCTCATGTTTAATGCTCTGAAGACCAGAAGCAGAAGAATTTGGTTTGGAGTTAATCATATGTTATAAACAAAGAAATGATGACTGGCTTACTGCTATGAAGGATAATGAGGATGAATGTTAAAGAAGAACTACCGTTGTCTCAGCCCCTACAATAAGTCAGTATGTTTAACTTACAAATGTGGAAAAGTTTTCCGAGCATGTTTTTTGTTCTTGTGTTTTATACATGCTTGTTTTTTTTCATAATCAGCAAATTCAATGTTAAAGGCAGTATCAAGAAGTACTTTTATCAGGGCTTAAGAGTCTTGCATTTCAAACTGTTGAATTCATAATTTATTTAATATTGTTTTCTATAGTAATAATGTTTTTTTGGTGCTGTATTCTAAACCTTATCTTTTACTATGATTGCCTAAAGATTGATGTATATTTTATAGTCTATGTCACATACTGTAGTTGCAGTGTGACCTCTAAGAATAAGACAGTATTGTCAATAGCACCATCTAGTGAGTACAATCTGGGTTTTGTTATACAGATGAAGCTGACTACACCCTTGTGATACCACTATTTAAAATGCAGAGTAATGCCTAAGTGATAACTTTAATTATGTCAGTTTACATTATGTTGATATACTTGTTAAATTTACACAATAAAAGCTGCTTCTTTTCCAGTTCCATAAAAGAGTATCCCAGGAAAAATAAAGTCACATATTTTCTTTATGTTGTGTATCTTGGTGAAATATTTTAAATGCATGGACATACAATTTCAACATCAAAAACAGAATTAGTGTATTTAATGAAATATAAGCTGGGCAACCTGTACTGCTGGTGCAGGGACCGCAGCAGGGGGCTGATTAGGATGTGGTGCAGTGTAATCCTGAGTGGTGACAGGTATGTACTCCATCAGTTTTTCCACAGCACTTGAGCACTCAATTATAGCCTCTGCCATGCTGCATCCATCAAACTGCATCCTTATCATGCGGCTCTCACCCTGCAGAAATCCACAAATACACTCAGTCTGTATCTGTCACTCTAAACTGTGCCAAAAAAAACACAATCTGTGGAAAACGAGCTCGGATATTTAGACACTTAAATGTAATCTTCAAAAAACAAAAGAACAAGGCAGCCATCACCGGCAAAAAAAAGAAAAACCACCTAATAATTAAAATCTGTTGCTTTGTCAGGATTCCCTTTTAATTCGTTAAGGTGTTGTGAATGTAATTGTCTTGAGCTTGTAAGGGAGTTAACGTATTGCCATGGATGTTGAGATAAATTCTGTGGGATTGAAATGCATCGCACCACTCACCTTCACAATAAATCGAATCATCAGATTATCAGATTTCTGGTGTACTTTAATAGAATCTGAGCCACACAGCAAAGGAATTGTATCCTGAGAAAAGATAAGAGAACAAAGACCTTTAGCAGCAAAGGCATAAAACAGTTTGATCACTTTGACATGTGAATATATAAAGAATAATGTACATGAATACAACAACGTGAAATACTCTTATTTTGTAGCCAAATGCTTTAATTATTTAGAAAATCCAAAGTACAGAAAACAGCATTACAGTTTAATAAACCTGTTAAAAAATTGCTACCAAAAACTGTCTGCAGGGGTCTCTATTTGCTCAATAACCCTAAAGCTTCCACTTTGAGGCTCTTGTTAAGATTTTTCACAAAAGCAGGTGAACACGCTATAAGGAAACATTAGCCTGGTTTTAGGAATTACTTAAAAACCCTGTAAAAATAAATTTGCTTTAACTTTAAAAATAACAATGCAGGTTAGTCAAGTAAGGTTGACTTAGAACAACTGCATTATATTAACAAGCAAGCACTCTGTATTCCTATAACGCTATCACTCTGCATCATGTAAAATCACACATGACAAGCAATATAAAGCATATAAAGCAGAACTATCACCCTCAAATGTCCGGCTGCACTGAAAAATCTATTCCCAGAAAAACAGGCATGTTAGTTTTGTGTTCCTTCCTTTTGCTGGAGATAAAAAATAATTAATTAATACAGTCATTCCAAAAACACATTTTTGGGCATCAAGTTTTAATAAAATAAAGTGTTTATTGACTGACTGTACTCTTTGTCATATTTAAGAAAAACTTGAAGAAATCGAAGAAAATACTTTTTCTTAAAATGATAAAAAGCCTTTATTTCTTTTTAGCCTATTAGTGATAGTATAGGAACATTAGTAAGATAATTTTGAACTTGCATTTAGAAGCTCAGAGTGATATTTGGCTTGATCCATCCAAAACAAGTTAGTCAAATCCCTTCACATTTGGTCAGAAATGTGAAGCTTTTCAACAGAATATTTCATATGGCCTTCATTGAAATCTTTTGTCTGGCAAACAGATTACTTTCTGAGATCTCCAAAAATCTGCAGAGAAAATTTCACACATTTTCTCTAATATTTATGCTTAAAGTTTATTTAGAATGATATATATACTACATCTACTATTTTATGTAAATGTTTAGATTCTTGTTCATTAAAAAAAATGATAAAAACAAAGTATTGTACATATACAGCAATGCTGTAGAAATATGTATGTATGTTAACCAACCACCTTATTACAGCTTGCCAGTACTGGATGGGATCCATTTTGCATGGATCTTTATATTCATTAAGGTGTAATATGCAAAAAAGTGCATATTGGTCCTTAATTGGTCCAAAAAATGGGAGACTTTGCTCCATACTGACGCGATAGAATAACAGTGTCTGCACATTTGTCAGCTGGACATCCATGATGTGAATCTACTATTCTAACACATCCCAAAATTCCTATTAGATTTAGATCTTGTGATTATGGACCCCATTTGAGTATAGCAAATTCAATGTCATGTTCAAGAAACCAGTTTGAGACTACCTAACCATTGCGAATGTTATGATGCTGGAAGCAGCCACAAGAAGATTTATTTAGGTACTCTGTATCCATAAATGGGACAAATATGGTCAGTATTACTGCTGGCCATGTCCACAGTGGTCAGCTGGTAGTAAGGTATCCAAAGTGTCCCAAAAAAATATCCCCCAAACCATAACATCACCACCACCATGGACTACTGATACATAGCAAGATAGATCCATGTTTTCATGTTGTTTTATGCCAAATTCTGACCCTCCCATCTAAATCTTGCGGAATAAATCAAGATTCATCAGACCAGGATACGTTTTTCCAATCTTTTAATGTTCAGTTTTGTTGAGTCTGTGTGGGACTGTAGCCTCAGTTTCCTGTTCTTAGCTGACAGGAATTGCAACTAGTGTGGTCTTCTGCTGCTGTAGCATATCTGCTTCAAGGTTTATTTGTTGTGCATTCAGAGACACTTTTCAGCAGACTTTGGTTGGCATTTATGCCCAGAGAACTGTCACTAACTAGATATTTCCTCTTTTTCAGTCTATTTTCTGCAAGCCTTAGAGATGGTTGTCTTAGAAAATTCTAGCAGCAGTTTCTTATATACCCATCTAACAACAAAGTAACTTATTTCCCCTTTCTTCCCCATTCTGATGCATGGTTTGAACTTCTGCAGGTTAATAGACCATTGACTACTGATTGACCATCATAGTCCTAAATGTGGTGAGTGGCTACCATGTGATTAGCTGATTAGACATTTGTGTTAACAACGTGAACATAAAGTGGATTGTTAATAATTCATGAAAGTTATATTGTGTTGCATCAATGTTAGGGTAAGACAAACAATAAATAAATAAGCTGTGATGTAATACAAACAACTATAATGCCAACAACTGTAATCATTTTCTGATTAACATAATTTGATAAAAAGGTACACCATAATAAACATTAATTGCTAAACAAGAGCTAGCATACTTAAACATGCAAACAACACAATGAACAACACAATCAGAATACATTTTCTCTCATTTAGTATATTTTAATCTATGATAAGAAATCTTCCAGATAAAACCCTATTTGAACACAACTAAGGTCTTACTTTAATTTTTAAGTCAAAATTCAATCATTTTTTATTAGACATATCTTATTTTTTAATGATTTTATTTCAACAGATTATGAAGTGAGTCAAAAAAGTTAATAAATAAAAAAAGATGCCCAACCACAAGCACAAAAATATGGTGTACTGGGAAAAATTAATGTTTAATCTTTGTTGTGTGGACATGGAGAAAAAAAAACAGTAACTTAGGCAACATTCAAACTGCAGGCGAAAGCGCATCAAATCTAACTTTTATGACCCTATGCGACCCATATCCGTTCATGGTGTGACAGTGTGAACAGCACAAATCCGATCTGGGTCACTTTCGTATGTGGTACTGAATCCGATACATATCCGATGTTTTAGAAAGCGACTGCTGTTTGAACGGTCGTGTCGCATTGAATCCGTCGCTGACACAAGACAGACGCCAATTATCAGTGCCGGAGAAGACAAACGAGAAAGCATGGCAGCGGAAACTGGAGACGGAGCGAGTCAATGGACAGAAACTGAAGTTTTGGACTTGATTAGCACATGGGGAGACAATTCTATTCAAGCTAAACTTGGAGGGTTGTATCGTAACCGGGCTGTGTTCATCATTTTTACTTCCATAAAAAGAGCGCATTGTGTGTGACATCTTCTTTTGCGCATGCGGGCCACTTTGAATGCCGTGAACCGTTCACACTAGAGCACATTTACTGTCACATTTTATTCGTAGCGTGAACAACCGTACTTACCAAGCTATCTTGTCCCTGCAAGACCAGCAAGTGTCCAGATTCCACAATTGTGAGGACAATTTCAGGTTTGTTGTCCTTTGCCTGAAATACCTGGTGAAGATAAAAAAAATATTGAATTAATCACTGCTTTTCCTGGCAGTAAAAAGATATATACATTTCTAAAGGATGTAGGATGCTTTTTTGAATCAATAATATTGCTACTTTTTACTGATTAAGATAAATAATGTAGCTCATTAATATAACAATGACAGTAATGTTCTTGTTTCTGCTACATTTTAAGTCTGGGCTCAACAGCCCAAAGCTATGTGTATCTGATACAATTTCCTGAAAATTAAAAATGTTCTTTAAAAAGATGCACAAGCCAATATGGCTCATGAGTATCTGAAACAACTCATTATTATTATAAAGTCAGTCAGATAAACTCTTATAATTCACAACTTTCACTGAATTTTACAATTTCCAGTGCTTGTGTGATCAATCGAAATGCAACTTAGCTCAGTTTAAATAACATGCTCTGACTCAATGTCTCTGAGCTAGATGCACTTTGGTTTTATTCATTGGTGTCATCAAATTAAGCACACAGCTCTAGCTTGCCATCTAGAGTCTGGTGCAGTTAATGAAAGAAAAAGGCACAAAGAATAGAGTTTTGTTTTTTTGAAACATGAAGAACATGCTCTATTTGATTGGAAATCTGGGGAGTTTGGAGTCTGGATCAATGCCTTGGCCTATTAGTTATGCTCCTTGAGCTGTTCTTGAGCAGTTTTTGGAGTGTGGAAATAGGCACTGCCAGGCTGCAAACACGAGGGTCTATTGCCAAGAGGGGTTGCTTGGTGTGCAAAAAATATTTTGGTAGGTTGCTCCTGTCAAGTAACATTCACATGAATGGCAGCACCCCTGGTTTCCCTGCAGAAACACTGATTTGAATGTTGAGGCTGATAGTTCTATATTCCTAGAGAGACAACATTAGAACAAAAAGAAAATTAATGTAAGAAAGATATGTGGCAGTTGTAGTGTCTCTGTGCTTCAGCATTGCAAGACTTAGAACCCAAACTACCTCCTGCTACTACATAGTATTATGCAGCTAGTTTTAATGTTATTTTATGATGCAAATCATAGAAATACATCAGAACTTTGAGTTAAGTTATTGTTCTTTACTTTACCTTACCTTACTTTACTTTATTGATTTATATAGCACTCTTCACAGGATAAAAACCAAAAAGTGCTTCACAATAATCTAAAACAGATAAACATAAAACAGCACAATCAAACATACAGCACAAATCTAATTAAAACCTAGTCTAAATATGTGAGTCTTAAGATGATCTTACATGATGATAAGTACAATTCAGGCAAAGTAAAGATGGCGGGAGAGAATTCCACAACCTGGGGCCACCCATCTAAAAGATCTATCATCTCTGTTTTAAAACGTGTTCGGGGGACTACCAACAGCCTTCGATTAGATGACCTCAGGCTGCGAGAGGGAGTGTGAGGTTTTAAAAGATCAGAAATATAGAAAGGAGCATCACGATTCACAGCTTTAAAAGTCACTACTAAGATTTTAAAATGAATTCTAAAATGTACTGGAAGCCAGTGTAATGAACATAAAACTGGTGTAATGTGCTCTCTTTTTTGTGTCTTTGTTAAATGCCTTTCCACAGCATTCTGGACTGACTGAAGATGGTCAAGATTCTTTTAGCTGAAACAAAGAAATAGACTGCGACAGTAATCTAAGCAAGAAGAAACAAAAGCACGAATAATAGAATAGAATAGAATTCAACTTTATTGTTATTGCACATATCACAGGTACAGGGCAACGAAATGCCCTGTACCTGTGATATGTGCAATATAATTTCTAACTCAGATTTAGAGAAAAAAAGTTCGCAGTTTGGAGATATTTCTTAGCTGAAAAAGGCAGTTCCTAACTATTTTTAGTCTGTTTCTAGAGATTTGATTTTATGTCTTGAAGGACTTGTATTAAGTTTTATACCACACATTACAATGAATATCACAAGTGAATTTAAATTAGGGATGGGAATTACAGCAGAACTAAGTAAACAATCAAACAAAGGTGCTCCCAGTCAGCACTAATTCCATCTGATATAAAGTGGAAAACCAAATACTGTAAATCGTATTTTCTCCCCCTGTTCAAAATAGATTGTTGATGGTTGACTACATAAAAATCTGGGTACAGATTCTAAATTAAAGCAGTATGTAAATGTTGCCTTTTTCAAAGTTTATTTTTCAAATATGTGCCCTAATATTTATCCATAAATTCATATTAGTATATACAATGCTGTTAAAAAGTATTTGCCCACCTCCTGATATTTATTTATTGCGTATGTGTCACATTGACATGTTTCAGGTATTCAAAAAGATAACCACAGAAAATACAAGACAGTTTTTAAATTGTGATTTCATACATTAGGAAAAACCCTCCAGTGTCCTTTTTGTACGATGCATCTGAATCAGATTTAAATCTGGATTTTGACAAGTCCACTCTGAAACCGTTCAGTCGTGAACTTGCTGGTGTGTTTCGGACTATTGTCCTGCTGCATAACCCAAGTGCCCTTGAGCTTCAGGGCACAAACTGATGGATGGATATTCTCCTTCAGCATTTTCTGGTAGAAAGCAAAATTCATGGTAGACGAGCCTTTATGCTATTTTGGTCAGCAGTGCTTTTTTCCACTTTGGAAGCTTAACTATGGTAAGTGAAGCCTGTAGTTCTTTAGATGTTCTTCTGGGTTCTTTTGCGATCTGGATGTGTCTTTAGTGCACTCCTGGAGTAATTTTGGTTGGCCAACAACTGTGGTTAATGACTCTCACTGTGGTTTGGTAGAGTACCACAACCCTAGAAATAGCTTTGTAATACTTTTCAGACTTATGGATGTCAATGATTTTGTTTCTCATTTGCTCTGGAGTATCTTTAGATTGTGGCATGATGTGTGGCTTTTTGAGATCTTTCAGCCAGCCCCATTTTTTTCCAGACAGGTTCTATTTAAGTGATTTCTTGATTCAGCAAGTATTACAGTAATCAGACCTGGCTAGTGAAACTGAATTCAGCTTCAAAATTAAATCATTATTTAAAAACTGCATTTCCTATTTACTCTGTTTATCTTTGTCTAATTTTTTAAACATTCAGAAAATCTGAAACATGTCCCACAAATATTAAAAATGAACAGCAATAACAAAAACCAATCAAGGAGTGGGAGTGGATGCTTTTTCACAATACTGTATGTATTATAAAATATACTCTAGCTTAACTAAGACTGACAGATAATTTGAATTGATTGTAGTAAAATTGTTGTAATTAGAGATGATTAACACAACTCTAGGGTTTCATCAACAGTTATGGTGATAAAGGAAAGCTCCCCTTTATGAGTCATAAACTTGGATACGTTTCCTTAACTAGGAGCTGGGTTCTAAATAAAGTATAATTTAACAATATATATTCTCTTAAGTACGTTTTTAATTCGTGTGCGTATTTGGCCAAAGCACTGCATTGACTAAAGTTAATGTCGAGCACAAAGCTAATAAAGCTAGGTTAGCTTAGGAAAGTTTGGCTAGCTAGGGCAAGGTTTTTTAGTAATACGTAAATGAAAGTCAGTTACCTTCCACGGTGTAACACCTGTTTCTCTGGAGCCAGGGATGAAACGCCCATAGCGTTTTAACTTCCACGTACGAGTGGTGATCATTTCCAGCAGAGGTGGTTAAAAAAAAAAAATTCTGTCAAACGCGCTCCCAACCTGCTACAGTAGAATCCAACGCCAGCGGAGGAACCTGAACGAAACACAGAGCGCGCGCGAAACTTAACGTCAGCAACAGATTGAGAGGCTCTTTTTTTTTTTTATTAGTCAAAGGTGACAGTAACATTAACGACACATGGCACTCAGTGCGGATTTGGATTACTTCAAAACACTTTACCCCCAAACTCTGCCCAATACTTGTGTAATGTCAGCATTACAGTACAATACATACAGTGGTAAGAAAATGTGGCTTTGCAAGGAGCTGCTTTGAAACACGTGATAGTTTTTGTTACAAAACCAAGGTTCAGCATCACTTCCTTAGCAGGGAGCTGGCTCATGTCTCCACATGTGGCCCAGGAAGTGTGGAACACTTGATGCTGCATGGATGTAGAGTAGGAGTGTGACCCCAGTTTCAGATGCAGGTGAGAGCTTGGTTTTTTTCCAGCCATTCTCTGACAGCTCAAGTGTGACTTTTGGTTTAGTGTAAGTGCTGATTTATTTTGAGCATAGGAAACTTCTGAGATGTTACAGCATTAGTAGTTAAATGTGTGGTTATAATGATGGCTAAATACTGACTATAATGTATCAGTTCAAGTGCTCCAGTATTGTTGAATGCTGACTCAGTGACATTGTTCAGTGGAGCTGACAATATGTCCTACTGGACTACACATTAAGACAACTGTTCATGTGGCAGTTTCTATTTTATTTATTTATTTATTTCTATTTTCTGTTTTCTGTTCTCAGGGCACAATTTCAAAAAGGCCCTCCTAGCTTAAAAGTTTTCTCTCAGTTTGTATCGCTTAGCTATATAGATACAGTTGTGTTTAGAAGTTTACAAACACTGATAATAGCCATGCATGTCATGGTAATTATGGGCTTCTAATGATTCCTTTGACTGCTCTTTTTCACGGCAGGATTGATTGTACAGCATGCATCTTTAATTACCTTAAAAGACAGGATTTGAATGCACAAGACATTAGTTTGGGATTTCTCTCTTTTACACAGGGTCAAAATTATATATACAGACTCAAATATATGCATACACGAGTGAACACACACAAGCATGATGTGAGACAGAAGATGAAAAACACAGGTAGGGTTAATAATATTTGTGTTATTGCAAATATTGCATTATTCAAAAATATTTTGAGTTTTGAGTAATGCAGACAGGATGTGGTAGATTTAAGTTCTGCCCTAGAGTCGGTGTGTGAAGCAGGGGTGCCAAACTCTTACGTTTTGGGCCACAGCCACATTTGAGCTTAAGTGGGCCAGCTTGAACTTTACCTAATAAAATGAACACCTACAAACGGCCCGATATATTGTACCTCTCTCAGTTCATTCGAGTCAAATTTAATTACAAAAAAATTATACTATACTACATCAATGAATCCATCAGCACGAGTTAATGGACTTGCACTCTTAAGAAATCTATCCATCCATTCTCTTCCACTTTTCTTTTCAGGGTGGAAAAGGCTGGAGCCTGTCCCAGCTACTGAAGGGGAGCGTTTGGAGAGATTGACAATCTGATGCAGAGGGAGAGACAGACAGTCATTCACACTTACACCTACTGGCAATTTAGAATAACTGATTAACCTAACTCAACAAATCACATACAATTGGACTATTGGAGGAAGCCCAAGAAAACCCACACAAACACATGGAGAACATGCAAACTCCACACAGAAAGGCTCTCGTACAGTTAAACTCACAACCTTCTTGCTGTTGGACAACAGTGCTAACCACGGCACTCCCATCTTTTAAGAAATAAAACCATAAAATTACAAGTGATGTTTGACATCACAGGTGCAGAGGGAAGCATTTCTTACACACTCTACAAGTTGATCATTTATTCTTTTGTTAACTACAAATGTTATTATTTATCTTCAATTGAAATGTCATAGAAACATGTTGTCTTGCATTTTTAGTTAAGTTGGGAAATTAATTTACATCCCATATAACTCACAATCATTATTATCGTTATTCAAAGGACTTTGCAGAGGTTTTTGAAAGTTAAACTTCTTAAAAATATTGATTTAGTAAATGGTTTTGTCAGTAGAACTGCTGAAAGGCACTACTTTGTATTAGAGTGTCAATTAGGAGGGCTTTCACCAAATGTTGTATAAGTATTTCATTTCATTTCATTTTATTTATTAATTTATTTTGGGAATTGAAAGTTACACTATGTAAAATTCAACATAGTAAAAGAGATTCCCTAAATTACACACAACTACCATGGGTTTATTTAAGAAGACCAGCTTTTACAGTAACAACGTAGCTTTCGTAAAGCTGTACTGAAGACATTAGTGAAAGATGTCCATACTTGTGCTGCAGGCACTGTGAATGAATGAAATGAGACAGAAAAAAAGAAAACACACACAAAACAAAACGCAAAAACAGAAGGACATTCATAGTGAAGGCACTGAAGAAATCAAGTGAATGAAATCTCTTTGACAATTTTTTTCTTTATCATCCGACTGAAAATAAAGGAACAATCAGCACAAAAGGGTGTGACATCCTACGTGTTATCAATACACGGAATTGGAAAAAAAAAATCGTGAATTAGGACACCACAGATTTGTTTATTCCCATTTGAGAATCTACCCGTATACCAGTGATTTTATACAAGAGCTTCTTACCAAATTATGGACGAGCCTATTCTAGATTCTTCTGTATTAGTGTGCGCAAATTACGCAGTAGATCACTGATTAAAGCGAGGACAAGCAGGCTTCTTGGTCTCTTTCAACAGAATCGAACATCGTATTTTAACAATGGGCATGTTGGCTACCTGTAGCCTTAACTTAAAAGAACGGGAGAACATTTTAAGAATGGGGAGAGCTTTCCCCTTTAAACAAGGTGGGCTGAGCTTATTTGCAGTTCTCGCTCCTATGGCAACCCAATAGATCAGCATCATGAATATTCACAATTCACCAAAACGCACCCTGACTATGGAACAGTGATGTCAGCGGTCCCTGGAATGCTTTACTGTATTTTTGCACGATTGTGTTGCGTTGTTTTATGAAAGCTGGCAAGACGTCTTGTGAAAAGAGCATCCTTCGTCGTGCATGACCTTTCTCTGGTCTCCGTATCACCGTCCGTCGGCACGTCTCTCACATGTCACGCTAAGGTGACTTTCAGGCAGTTTTTCCACTTTTGCGCACGATGTCGGAACGGCACAAAGATGTACATCGGGGACGCAGTGGCCAAGCGGACCGCCCAGGCTGTGTGTGAGGACATATGCAAACTGTCAGGTAGTCTGATTATGAAAAAGAATATCCCTCATCTGTTTCAGCAGAGCCACGGCGGTCTATGTCATGTGTAGCAGGCTTTCAGGGATTCAGATTAGCTCCAGACTGATCGCTCTCACAAACAGATAGGGAGCGCGGGGCTTGTGGCAATAACCAATACAATACAGGCTAACAATCTGGATTTACTTAATATTTCCTACTGTGTCTCAATGTCATAATGGACAGGCTGCACTCCTCCATGCGTAAAAGGCTCTACAGTTTGCCACAGCACATTGGACAGAAAACATCTATAATGGGTGAAGGAGAAGACGCAGACAAGGACACCCGGAGGAAGAGCATTAGGATGAAGCCTCTACCGTCACCGTCGCCGACCTCTGGAGGAAGCTGCAAAGGCATCGGCGAGACCAAAAGTGGGGAATCTGTGATCATGGAGACGGACATAGGGAGACCTATGAAGACCAGCTCAAACGGAGATTGTCGGAGATTTCGAGGCAGCCTTTCGTCCATCACAAGTCGACATGTGCACGACTCAGACTCTGCGGAGGAGAGACGCCTCATCACTGAGGGGGATGTTACCCCGAGCGAAGAGAGCCCCCCTGGAGCCATCGGTGACGGGCAGCCGGATCAAGGTGCGCAGGAGGCCAGCAGTGGCGGTGGCGCTGGTGCCCAAAATGATTCTCCAGACCAGCAGTCAGGGTTTATAAAGTTGGACGGCATTGATCAAATTCTGCCGGACGACGAAAGATTATATCAGGCTGGGTTCATACACAGACAGTTAGGAGCAATGCTTCAACCAGGGGTCAACAAGTTCTCCCTGAGGATGTTTGGAAGTGAGAAGGCGGTTGAACGAGAACAAGAGCGGGTTAAATCCGCCGGATTTTGGATAATTCACCCCTACAGTGATTTCAGGTAAATTTAGTCACATCACACTTGCTTATTTCAAAAGGAAAAAATCAAGGTTCACAAAAAAGCATGATGTTACTGTGAATAGGCCCAGATGTTTTTCATGGTCATTTCCTGGGGCATTCCTCAGCTCAGAAGCCCATTTTTTTCTGTATTGCTAAATTTTCTTTTAACCACATTTCCACCTTACTCTTTCACATTTAAAGACTGTATCTTCAAGACAAAACATTCACTTTTATAAAATCGAATTGTTAAAATGAACCAATTTCAATTTTTTCCAATTTTTTTTTTTTTCGCATTCATTAGATTTAGTGTATCGATATATATTGCTACGGAGGCCTGCCGACACATTTAGTTGTGATAGAACGACCCATCACATGACAAAACCCAGTCCCAATTAGGACTAAACCCTTTTTATATAATATATTCTATATATTCTTTTTGGTGGTTTCTTCAGCAGTTTTAGAGAAAATCTCAGCATGAAGGACATTTTTCTTAAAATCCATGATTAGGTCTTAATTTAAATAATTTCTAAATGATTGTAATTCCCTTTTCTTTCTACTTTATATTAAAATTGGGTTATTTTATTTCATTTAAAGTTTATGTAAATCGTAGTTAAAGAGTGGTTTAAATGTTTTATTCCTACTTCAGTGACAGCAAACGTGAATGGAGGGAGACCGCACTCTCGTTTAGGCCTGTAGTTTACTCTCTGGTTTTATTGCCCTTCATTTTTTTTTATTAGCCAAGCATCTCTGATTTATGGCTACACAGAGGCTGTTAACTAACAAGTAAGACTGGCTTCAATAGCCTTTTAAACCAAACTACATTCAGGTAAACTAAATGATACTGCAGTATACAGGTGTGTATGTGAATTTGGTGTTAATCAGTATGTTAGTGCGTTAATGGTATATATATATATATATATATATATATAGAGAGAGAGAGAGAGAGAGAGAGAGAGAGAGAGAGAGAGAAGGCATTACTGATACCATTTGCAGGTATACTC
>VUQR01036874.1:5900-21516 GCA_015108515.1 Hemichromis elongatus
AGGGATTAAGGGGGGGGGGGGGGGGGGGGGAGGGGGGGGGGGTAGAAAGGGCTGAGAGGGCTGTTCATGCTCATCATCGGCTTACTACCCTGCACAATATGTCTGTGCGCGCCTGAACACAGCTGCACACTCACAGGTATATGTAGGTCTCACACTGGATGTCGGGCGCCTCCTCACACTCACAGTAAATATCAGTTTGGTTGTTTCCTGTGGCGCTTAGAGGGAACAGCAGCACTTCAGAGATAAAAAGAGAACCAGCTGGCACAAAATCTGATCCTTTTGAAATCTTAGAGGTTAGAATTGCCAATTCCATGGCTTTCGGTGTTATTAAACCGCAATTTATTATTATTATTATCAGTATTATTTTAGAGTTGGTCGTGCAGACCTGCCATGTCAAACTCATTGGAGTTTATGACCAAATCACACTGGTTGTTGTTGGTTATGGTTTCTGACCATATATAACAAATGTGATTTCAGTTGATTAGTAGTATGAAATGAAGAAATTGATCCATCTAAATACAACACAGGTACAAACTTCTGGGGGTTTAGTGATCCAACCTTTCTGCCCCCTAAACAACAATTAGCCACACATCCATCTTTGGATTTAGTTTAACTTTGTGTATTAGAATTACAAGTAATTGAGGAACATTATAAACACTCCTCCTCTCCATTACACAAAGCAGTCCCAGCCTGGTCCCCAGGCTCTCGTTATCAGCGCTCTGACCGGCTCATGGAAAGCGAAAAACAAGTTGATGTCACTATATATGTTGTTTGCACCTGGCCTACATTGCCTGGTGACTCTGATGTGCTCTCAAATAAGCGTGAACAGATAACTAGGTTGGAGAGGTGAGTGTAGAACTGGAGAAATAAGCAAAAATATGGAAATATTAAACAGACAGGAAGCATAAGCAAGGTCACGCCTGAACAACCTTTGATTTACACCAGATCTATTGTGTTTCTTTAGAGTTCACCAAGTTAAGCTTATGACTCACAACAATACTTTCATCATTATAACAAAGAATGGAAGGACCTGCTGTGCGCAAGTCTAAGGTGAACATAGGTCCATTAGGCTGCCACAAAAAACCCACAAAGACATCCAAAGTGTCCATAAAGAGATGCAAAATCACTGGAGAAAGGATGAAGCAAAACAACCATAAACATAAAAGTTATGCAGGAATAGAAAACGTCCATAAAGAGACTTTGCATAATAGCTACACAGAGAAATAAGATGTCCATAATGAGATGCAAAATAACCATAAAGATATGCAAAGAGATCACAGACACATAACGAATGCACAGAAAAATAAAACGCCCACAGCTACAAATAAGCTCAAAATAGAGATGCAAAGCATCAACACAGAAAGTAGAAACAGTCACAAAGTTATGGACAATAAATATAAAGAGATGCAAAAATGCCACAAAGAGATATAAAATAGCATGAAATATACAAAATGGTCATAGAGAAGACAGAAATCGTGACAAAGAGATGGAGAGTATGCATAACAGCTACAAGCAGATCCCAAACATCCATAAGACAATGTAACGTGAGCCTGAAGAGATGCAGGGTAGATGCAAAATGATCTGAGTCATACGACAGCTACAAATAGAGGGAAAACAGCTCCAACTACAAAAAAGAGACATCACAGTTATAAACCAGCTACAAAGAGATGGACAACTGTTACAAAGATGCACAAAATAATATTAAAGAGATGTAAAACAATCATAAAAAGAAGCGTGATAGCATCAAAAAGATTTTAAAAGATTTTGGATGTACACTTACAAAGAGGTGTAAAACGGCCAAAGCGAGAGGCTAAAAAACTACAGAGAAAAATGACCAGATGGAATCAAATTTAATATGTGCTCCACATCAGTCCCCCTAAAGCACCAGGAGCTTTTGGGCAATCAGGCTGCTGTGAAGCATCGACAAAGAGACAAAGTGATCATGAAACAACTATAAAGAGAAAAAATGGCTGCAAAGAGGTGCAAAACACACAAAACTGTATGTTTGCGTTTTTCTGCACACCATTGCTATGTGCACATCCTCTAAAAGAAAATAGAAAGCCCAGTATAAGAGGGGCACCTCATGTATTTCATTTGTGTTATTATATATTTATATATATTTACTATATATTTATATATTATTAGAGCTATTTGTATATATGAAAGCTATTTTTTTTATATTTGTAACTTTGAAATTTGTGGTGTTATTTAATGTAGTTTAATTAGTTACTGTTCTTTTGTCTTGGAACTACTATGACAACATAATTTCCTCTGGGATTAATAAAGCCTTCTGATTCTGATTTGTAAAATCCCACCACGTTTGCAGGTATATGTAACAAAAACTCTTAGAAACATCAATGATACTATGTACAATTTTTACTATAACCGCAAAGATAACGTCAGATTTGTCGTAAACGTGATAAAGTACATGTGGGAACCCCTTCGACTGCTGTTGTCTGAACTAGTTCGTTTGGGCTAAAATGCTGAAGCTACTGGAATATCACAGAAATATTAAAAAAAAATTAAGGCAAACGAGAATTTAAAAATACTTTAAAAACAGTGATCAACATGCTGGAACAGTTTACCGTCTGTCCAGGAGGACACGACTGACAGTACTCATCGTGTCTGTGGAAGAAGTTTGCATCAGTCTGTTGTCAGCTTTGGGATTTGCTTACAATGTATGGTCTATAGCATGTGAGGAAGGCAGCTCTGACCGAAATGTCGCCGTTTTAATGCTGTAATAAAAAAACGGTTGCTGTTGTAGTGAGTTTTGCCATTTTTCATCCGTCTACACTTTAGCATGGCTTTTCCTTTATGACTTTTCTCGGCTGGGTGTTATGCTGGGGAGCGGTATTTTTCTTGGCTGCTTTTAGAACCACAATAGAGCTGTGTCAGAAAATTCAGGACCCTCGTTTATTTCTGCGAGACCACTGCGAGCGCACAGTGGGGTGCCGCCGCAAAGGGCCCCGGCAAGAAAACACCCGTAATTTGTCAGATAAAGTCCATCCCAGCTCAAAATGATCCTCGTCACAGAGCTTTTCACCGTCAGCCAAATCCATACGTGAAACTGTCTGTATTTAAAAGAAAAGATCAAAAGATCACTGTCACCTGCTTTTTTTAGTTGTGTTCCAGTCTCATTTCTTCTCATTTCTTCGTAGACCTGAAACTCTTGGGTAACAACTTGTTTTTAAAGCTTAGCAGGAACTCTTATAATTCGTCAGGTGGGAATTTGTGTTTATGTAATCATGCAGCTTGGAAACTTTCCTTCGTTTGATGTGAAGACTCTTTAACGCTGTCGTTCTGATCACTCTCATCTATGGAAGCCTGTTTCTGCCGCACAAAAAAAGTGTCCATGACTCAAAATTTTGAGCTATCTTTCTAAAAATTTCAAGTTAATATTAACTCAAAATTTCAAGAAAGATAACTTAGAGATAAAGTAGAGGAATGTGCACTCAAAACTGTAACAACTGAGATCGCAACAAATTGGCACTTTCGAGAGTACGTTTGCTGATAGTAACGCCATGTGATTCAGCTAATAACACAAGGATTTCATCATTTGTGAAGCCACGCTGAAAATACTCAGCAATTTGTGAATTCATGGCTGGCTGTAATACTGCTAGCTTAGCTGTAGCATTTGCAGCTGAGGGCTTCAGCTTCCGGGTAACAAGGAAATGACGGCATTCACATAGATTACTGATTGGCAGCGCTAACTCGAAATTTCAGTTTTCTTTCTCTCAAAATTTTGAGTTAATAAGTTGAAATTTCGATAAAGATAACTCAAAATTTTGAGTTATGGATACTTTCTATTTAGTGGCGGAAATGGGCTTCCATACTCATCAGACCAAGTCCAATTAAAGCTGTTAGCACAAAGCATCATGCTACAGCATGCTATAGTCTCGTAGTGTAATACTACATAACACTATTTTGCACAGTATGATTTGTGTTCTTCCTTTCTCTTCACATTTATTAGCATGAGCCTTGAACCGTTTCAGCAATCAAAAGAACTGCCCTTGAAATCAGACAGCGTAAAGGATTTATTACTCTAACTACCTGAGGTCGACCCCACCTAGCAAATTCTTTGAAAACAGCAGATGAGAAAAAATATTACAATTACATTTTAATGTTCAAAGCAGTCCGTCTCCCCTTGCTGTCTGTAATCAAAGGCCTCACATGCACAGAAATCCCTTTGCGACCATCTTGCAGCCACTGGTCTTTAGGGAAAAATGACTGTGACTGGTTGGCGAGTAACTGGAGGTTGCTGTAGTTAATTTGGTATTGCAGATTGCTGCTGTTGGCAGTAGTCATTATGGAAAATGACAACATGTCTGTTACTCTGCAAGCAGTTTGAAAACTGTTAAAGGAAGTTTGGTTTTGAAAATAAAAGTTTGAAATGTGCTGGTTGCAGTGGGAGTGGTATATGTGTTCTTCCTTAGTGGCCCGTGTTTGCTTGTGTCTGCAGTCTTCGTGTTTCCGCTGCTTCCTTTGGGCTCACCACAGCCTCCATCTCACCCAATCCCAGCATCCTCTTCTTGCACAATAAACGCTCTGCCCGTCTTTCACCACATGGCTTCTTCTGTTGTATTCTAAGCAAAAACCGGATTCAACTGAATTTGACAAGCCTCTGTGTGTATTTAAAAACTACTGTCAGGGAGGCGCAGTGACAACACAGTGATGGGAAAACGTATTTTATCAGCTGACAGTTTTGCAATTTCAGTTTTCCAGCTAAAAAGTAGGAAGGAAAGTATTTAAATAAATCACAGAAATGTGATATAATAAAGTTTATGGTATGCACTATTTATTTATTGACATGACTGCGATGATTGCTGCTGGGAATGCTAATTTAAAGTGTTATCAGAAGAAGTCTGCAGCTCCCCCAGGGGGCCGCTCCCAGCTGTGAGCACGGTGTAGATCTTTGGCTTTCTCCTGCAGGCTGTCAGCCTGACTGTTTAGAGCTGAGGATCATCCATTTCTGCTCCTACAGTATTACATACAGTCTGGGAAGAACGTGGATACAAGCTATAGATTATTCCGTACTAGTTTGTCTAAGTAAAAAGCTGCGTCCAACACGTCCTCGTGTTGTGGGCTTCCTATTTGTGGTGCTTTAGCTAAATTGAGTTAGTCGTTATTAAAACGAATTAGTTGTGTTAATTTCCTCAAATTGCAAATAGGCATCATTATTAGCTTTGCTAACTTTCCTCTCACATTGAGGGAACATTAACCTCACATTAGACTCTGTTGTTGTGATTTTCTGCTATATAAATAAAGCTGAATTAAAAAGATTGTGAAGCAGATGCGATGCAAGTCAAATTTGACAGAACACTTTGTTTTGATTTTGTGGTCAAATGTGGACAAATGAGTCATTTTTAAAGTGAAGATAATGCAGTACAGGAGCAGCAAAAATATGTATATATATTTTTGTGCTGTTCCTGGTGTCAACAGGTTCGGGTTAAAGACAAAGAGCAGACTGACGGCTGATCTTGTTAGACAGATTTGCTCCATTACGAAATCATCCAGTTATTTCAAACTCTGTGCAGCATCACCTCGTGTACATGTTTTGCTGGATTTCATCAAACACTTTAAAAAGAAGAGTTTATACTCAGTTTATGATCCTTTAGCGATGATTTTGAAAAAAAAAAAATCTTTCCAAGAAACAGGGAAACTCTTAAATACCAGAGAACATAAAAATACTCAAACTTCAAATGAATATCTGAGGCGTCAAGCTCATTTGTAGTTTTTGTGGACCATGAAAAAGCCACATTTCTTGGTAAAATGGGTTGCCTATTTTTTTTTTATTATGAAGCTTAACTGTAGCATTACACAGATGGAATAATAAAATGCTTTTTGCTTGCTTTGCTTTAAGTATTACAGACATATTCCTGCCAATCAGGTCTTTTTTGGCTCGAAAACATAAGAGCCACAGGCGTGATGTGGAAAAGCTCCATTGAGTTCACCAGAACGGACTGAATGTCTTTTTAAAACAGGCCATTTATCATTTGTTTGTTGCTCTCTATGAATCTCCTGCCAAATTTGCAGTATAGACCTTTGCTGAAGTACTCTATTTTCCGCACTATAATGCACACTTGAAATCCTTTAATTTTCTCAAACATCGATAGTGCGCCTTATAATCCGGTGCTCCTTATGTATGAATTCTGGTTGTGCGTACTGACCTTGAACCGATTATATGTGGTACACGGAGCTCAAAAATCTGTCAAAAAATATTTTAGTACGACTTTGGTAAGCTACGAAGCTGCACCACTTGATGGATTGTTGGAGCATTATGGCTATAGTAAGGAGCCTCACAGACTCGGAGTAATCTGCGTTCAAACTCCGCTTCAGGTCCCAAAGCCAAATGAACACTGAGGCATCACTCAGAGTTAAAAACTGTCGAAATGTTTTCATCTTTAATAAATGGACTGAATCTTATATAGCACTTTCCTACTCTCCCGGAGTACTCAAAGGGCTCTATACAACATGTTATATTCACCCATTCTCACAAGTACTTTATCTAAACTCAGCGCTTTCTAACTACATTCACCTTCCGATCAGTAGGTGACCTGCTCTACCTCCTGAGCTACAGCCACCCCGATCAGCATTGCTGCTTTACCAGGTGTAACAATTATGTTTAACATCCAGGCATCCATTAAAACAGAATTGATTAAATCTAATGGAGTTAGAAGTTAGCTCGCTAGTTTCCACCTAAACATGATATACCATGTTCTGACTGAGAGATTTCTGAAAAAAAAAAAACCAAACCTACAGCTCTGCTATCACTTCCAACATAAATGTTAAGACAGAAAACTAAACAGCAGTGACATTTGTAGGGTTACTGAAGTTGAGCTAACTGGTATATAATGATGTGCGTTAGCGACACAGCTATGTTAGCATAACATAAACACAGTGATGCTGGAGGATGAACGCTAACTTTTTTCCACTTGATAAAAGTTAATGTGAGGGTTTCTAATGGTTAGGGACAAATGCAATAACATGGCAGGATGCTGTAAACAGACCAAACTTTAGTCAGGAGAACAACTGAGATAATTCATCCACAATACGAGGTTAGTCATTAATATACTGCAACAACATGGGAATAGAGCAGCTATGAGAGAATTTAACATGAATGAATGAACCAGTGGTATGGAAATGGAGGAAGCAAGAAGCAAGAAGAATGACTTGAGTAAAGTTTGACTTATCTGACTGTTTTGTTTCGCTTAATCCTCCTTATAATCCGGTGAGCCTCATGTATGAAAACAGACCCGTTCATCGACAGTGCGCCTTATAATCTGGTGTGCCTTATGGTCGGATACAAGAGAACATTTGAAGACACTACGGTGCACCTGTGTAAGTGCAACATGAACAATGGTTTATACAGATAATGTTAATATAAGAATCCTTCCATAAATTCTTTGAATCGTTTGCCTCTCTTTACATAAGGTCTCTGCTTTACCACATTTGGAAGCTCATTTGAAGTTCGGGTTCTTTCCAGAGATGCAGACGCCATCATTATTTTACAAAATAGCCAAAGACTGAGCTGGGATGTCCGTTCGGTCCTTTAAACTATTTAGATAAGTTGCCTTTTTTATTCACAAGGACAAACATATCTGTGTGTCATCTATGGTACCTCCACTACCTTTGGTATCAACCTGGCACTGAAGAAGCAGTCCTCTCTTTTTCCCTCTAAGGATCCAACAGTATCTATAGTATCAGTATCTATCTACATACACAAATCCTTGTTTTATCCTTCAATAGAAACACATCTGCTGTGGAAAATGTCTGTTAATCAGACAGGCCACAGGTGCCTCCATCCCTTTGCCCCTGGGAGGTTGGTGTGTGTTTGTGAACATGATAGAGAGCGAGCACAGGGAGAGAGCAACAGCAGCCTCAAAATCATCATCACAAGGGAGAACAGATTGTGTCTTTGAAATTCAAGCAAAGGCCAGTGGTAGTGCAGAAGTGTGGTGTGTGTATTCGTGTGTTGAGCTTTTCAGATGTTAAGCGATGCAGGCTAATGTTTATCACGACGCAGTCCAGTACGAGCCTTGCAATTGAATTAAATGTAACCTCGCCTCACGTCTTGCCTTGAGATTGCGTCCCACACACTGCTGCGCGCACATGCAGAAAGGAGCGATGGTTAGGTTGCCTCGGCCTCGCATCCATGTTCGATCCCCATCAGGTGGAGGTCAAACAGGCCACACGCTGAGCCGCATCACATGGCTTCTGCTTGATTTTGGATTTGGGGATTTTTACCACGTTCATTCATGTTTTTGCAGCAGCTTCATCTCACTAGTAGTCCTCTGCTGACAGAACACATGGCAACGGGCATCTGCGCGAGTCAGACCCCACAGCGAGGAACTGCTGTGTTGTGTCTGCAGCGGGTATTGGATATTCAGTAACAAGCATCGTGATGAAGTGTTTCATGTTTAAAGAAGAAGTGATTCTGCAACCTACTGTGAAATTTCAAAGCAGATTTTGATAGCTGATTAATGGCTTCATACATTTTTCTCTAGCAAAAATAGTAAAAAACAAAAAAACCCCCGAAATGCTTAAATCATCTGCTTTTCTTAATCAATATTTGTGGGGTTGGATTTTTGGTCATTCAAGCATATCACAGATCGCCTTTTTGATATTTTAGAGTGTGATCAAGCTAAACCATGTACATGAATCTTCTATACACTCATTAATTGTTTTCTCTTCACTCATTCATTTAATAATAATTATGGCAATACTATTTAGATGCTAATGGCAGAAATTTTACATTCACAGTCCAATAAATGTCTAAGACCATGCATGAATTTTAGTATTTAAATTAGTAAAAATACATTTTGTGTTCAGTCCGACGTATCAAAAGCACAAAATGGTTTTGTACGGACATAAAAATGTGGCCTGCACAAGTTAAGTAACAAAAACCAGTCTTGTTTCATAACACTTGTGTTTTATTCTGCTTCGCTTTGGTCTTGTATGTAAAAGGCTTTCTTCAGTTCTTAATTGCTTTCATTACTTCCAACGTTCCACATCTGCTGCCAGTGACAAGCATGAAAGGCCGGACAGTTTGAAAAGGGTTTGAACTTGGAGACCTTCCTTTAATGCTGGAGTGCCTGTAATTAATATGTCAAAAAAACAGACAGATGTGACAGAATGACGAGGCCGGAAGAGAGGCACACCAGAGTGAATGAATCATTAAAGCAAAAGGACAGAAAAGAATAAATCTGTTCACTGTTGTGAGATGTGACGTAACTGAAGGACAAGGCAGAGAGACAGAGTAGGGAATGTCGAATAAAGAAAGTTTAACTATTCATGCAACTATTCATCCCCTTTTTTACACTCGTGCTGCTCTCATGCGCTACCTGTGTACTAAAGCGGTAGCACAACTAAAACCCAAAATATAAGATCCACAAACGTTGATATCAAATCTGAAATTGGCGAAGAACTTTAAACTTTGGTTGGACTTGAATTAGGTGCAGTGCAAAAAAAGTTTTGAATGCAGTTAGCTAAATATAGCCTACTAATATTTAGCTAAGAGCACTGTAACTACTCGATCCGTACCGGAAACCCGATCGGTACCACGCATGTGCGAAAGGCTGCTACTTCCACTCGAAGCAGTTTATGATAGTTACAGGTCAGAGTATCTCTTAAGATGTTAAAAATAATAAGTACTTTAAAAATGTTTGCAGTAATGAAACATTTCAATATAATGCAGACAAAAATGAAAAAAAAAAAAAAGATACCCGATCCGTACCGCGCATGTGCAGAGGCTCTCTTCTTCTGTTTGGTTTAATGGCAGTCTACTCACCAGTGTAGGAAGATACCGCCACCTGCTGACCGAGTGAATGAGTCCTATAGTAAACTGAACTAGCGTCATTACAAATCATGTTTGTGTATGAGTTAAATTTTATTTAGTGATAGTCGAGTGTGTTTATGCTTGTCTGTGTGCAGGTGATTGATTGTAATAGTGATAATGATGTCCGCTATCACTTTTAATTGTCAGTAAACACTTAATCTGGCTGATGAATCTTCACGTGACATATTACTAACATCGTATTATTAAGTCTGTAATTAGACGCCATTCTTCTTATTTTACAGCGCTGTTATTCAATCGGGGGAAGCTCTCCGTTGAGGAGAAAAGTTTGTATACTGAGTTATCCATTGTTTAAATGTCCAGGGCAGTCGAAAAAGAGGCAGAGATGTCGAGAAATGCTAGGAGCAAACTGGCCACTAACCGTGTCATTCAAATATATTGAATGTCGCAATGTTGATAGAGAGAGGAAGTGACGTAAGATTTGGGAATGCGTAGTGCCGATCGGGTTTCCGGTACGGATCGGGTAGTGACAAGCACAAAAGGTTAGGTTACAGTTCAAAAGCTTCTTGGTTGTTGTACTTGTTGCTAGCAGGAACATGTAGAGTGCCCTCTGGTGGACAAGCTGTGTGATGTCACCACTCAGAATATGGATTAAATCCTTACTTTTTAAATTAGAATTTGTCAGCTATTATAAATACTGATACCAATAGATGTTTGTGTAGGGGATTGTTATAACATTTCCAACATTTCTGTGGCACTTTTAATAATAACACAATAACAGTATTTAATTAGTCACCAGAGATGGGCAGTAATGCGTTACCGATTACTTTTTTCAAGTAACGAGTAATTTAAGGGATTACCATTGCAAAAAAGTAATTAGACTACTGTTACTGTTACTTTTGTTTGTGAGAGTGTCTCGTGACAATGACGTACGAGCGTGCGACATCCGTGATCAACAATGGATAATACGGAGTGTGGGAGAGAGTATGACCATGCAATGTTAAAAGGGGGGAAGTACTTACATTACTTCCAATTTTATTCTGTAAAAGTGACAAAAACATTAGCGTCCACTGTACATCCTGCATGGGAAGAAAACGTCTTCCCACAGCGAAAAATTAAACTTCAAATCTGAGCAAGCACCTAGCACGCCGTCACGGAAATGTGAAATTCACAGAGAAACCCCTGATCCCCCCGCTCACATGACCACTGAGGCACACCTGCACCAGGGCAAACCTCCACCGGCCCCACTCCTGCTGAACAGGTGAAAACAGACTTAAGAGCAATAGGACGCGGTGCTGCTGAATATTTGATTTTATTTGTTTATTTATTTTTGTTTGACTTGTATCTACGGTATTTGAAAGATTTTATATGCTGGAATATGCAGAAAATAGGTTTAAATGTTAAACAAATTTCTTCAAATCAAAGACTGTTGCATATAATTAAATTTTTTGCTTGATGCAATGTGCATAAAGTTAAAAGATTAAAACAATAAAACAAGTTTTAAAAAGAGACTTTTACATTTGATTCAATTTTATATGATGGATTATGCAGATGGCCTGAAAGGTCTATTGCTTTATTAGTAGTATTTAGGTTTTGTATCATGTTTTTAAAAACTAAGTAATAACTAAGTACTTTTTTAAAGTAACAGAACAACACTGTGAGTCATACAATGAATTTACTAGCCCTGTGAAAGCTAGGACAGGCTCACCCTACAACCCTGAACTGGATAAGCAGAAGAAAATGGATAACCAGGCTCTGGCTTAGTGTCCCTGTTAGGCTGTTGGTCGTCTTCATTTACTCGACCGACATAGATAGGTTAGACCCACCTCCGCTCAAAATTGAAAGACTTTATTTGAATTTTGGTCAGGTACAGGTGTACAAGAAAATTTGCAAATCCCTCAGCCAAGTAACACGCCTGATTTCACGGTACAGCCTAGCGCTTTGGCTTTGGCGAGCCTTTTATTATTGTATCCATCTGTCAGAGTCACAGTTATCCCTTAGACCAACAGGCCTCCCCTCTACCCTCCTACCTCTTTATCGGCATAGCCTTTCAATACAGCATCAGTGCTTAATCAATACACTATTTGCACTTCTTTTCTGACCAGCAAGTTTAATCCCTGCCGGCTCTGACTGCAAACTCCCCAGCGGTAATGGCAAGTGGAAAAGCATTTCTAATGCTTAATTACATCGCCTGCTTGAACAGAATAGGGCAAAAACCAATAGAACAAACTAGGTACAATTGGGGGCCTTTGCAGATGCTTCACAAATGTCTCAAGACCACAGAGGGGAGGGGGTCATTTGCCCGTTTCTAACACGGAGGAGCAGAAGTGATGAGCTGATTCCCTATTTGTATAACTTTTAAGGGATTTAAATTACAAACATGATTTTTATATCAGCATACAGATATTTTGGATGTAACTTTAGTTTTGTAACATATAAACAAACCAAACGGACCAAATGACCAAAAAATAGAGTGAACGTGCAGTGATGATGAGCTGGTCCTGATGTTTCTACACAAGAAAAGAGTTCATCCAATTCTCCAGAGAAGCCAGCAGCAGGGAGAATGTCTTACATATTTCAGGATGTCAGTGGAGCAGATGAGACCACATCCGAGGAGGCAGATAAATCATTTCTATGGTAGAACAGTGTTATTATACTATTTCTATATTATTGTATATTCACTAACTGTGTGCAGTTTGAGGTACTAGTGCACTTGTTGCCAAATGGAGCAGATGATTGGTCACGTCTGTATATTGAAAATATGGAGTGTGATCCCCCCCCCCCAAAAAAATATATATATATATCTTTATATAGAACATATTACATTATTCAATGCTAGCTAGCTAAGCAAATAATGTCAAAGTGTTAAAGTAATTTTTATTATTTAAAAAGAGATTTATTTGATGTATATTAGCACAGTGGTCCCCAACCCCTGGGCCACGGACCAGAACCTAGTCGTTTGGTACCGGGCCGTGAGAGTTGAGACTCGGGTTGAAATTTATGGTTTTCAGGGTTTTTATTGTTTTTTATCATTAACTTGGTTTCCCTGGGTCTTTTCCTGTGTGTTATGAATAAATTTTCTTTTTTTTTGGTACCGGTACTGGTTTTATTTTGCCTTTATTTCTCCGCAACACCTTAAAGACCAGTCCTTAAAAATATTGTCGGACATAAAACGCTCTGTGGTGCAAAAAAGGTTGGGGACCGCTGGTGTTGCACCTAACAAGCGTTGCAGTCATATAGTTAATGCTAAATAGCACACCTGGAGAGTACAGCCCTCAGCCCAACTTTAAAGAAATTCTACTTGTAAATCTCATACTGGGTTTAGTATCTAAACTGCTTCAGCCTGCATACAGTTTCTAGTGCCACCTCACCTCCTTCGTTTCGTGCTAGTTAACTTTTTCTGATTCAACAGATGCCATGTTTGTTATCACTGATGCCTGCTTTGTTCTCTGAGAGGGTCCTAGGCGCCTCTCTTCTGATCTTTTAGCTCTTCGAACACACCCCACACTTACAGACAAAACGTCAGCAATGTACATTCATACTATATTGGTCCTGATTATATTCCCTGTTATTGTTGGCCATTAAACAATAGCTCTGTGCCATTCACATGCAGAGTTATTAAGTATGAAGTAAAGGTTTGTAAACTCATGCCCAAATCAGTGAGTGCAGAAATCCACAGACAGAGGAAAAACACAATTTCACACTTCCACAAGCACACATACTGCAAAAAATGCTATTGCACTGTTATACACACTCATAATAGACACACAGGAAAACAAAGCCCCCCCCCCTCTCTCTCACACACACACACTCAGTCTCTCTCTCAGCTGGCCTAAACCAGGTTAGAGGATGACTCTTTTCACGACGCTGCATGTAATCTCCTGCCTCAGAGTTCACGCACCCATCTGAAATACAAAGCAATTACTCAGCAACCCCATCATTTCCTCTGACCCCTCTGCTCAGTCCCCCCCTCCCTGCACTCATCTCATGAGTGGATGTCTGCGTGCTATTGTTCTTAGATTACAGGCACATAAGCGAAGCTATTGCCTTTATGGAGAGGCGCTTTTTCATTTAAACGTGATAAGCAGAAACATGCACACAGCCATTCTATCCAACACCCGCTCTGAGCTTAGACTAATTGAAAGGGTATTGAAAAAATAGGCGTGGCTTCTTATAGCTCGATCTGCCAAATCTGATTTTGGCTGATTTTTCTCTCTAAGAAACACAAATGAGAGCAAACATAATGAGTTGTGTAGTTTTTCTTTGAGCAAATATTTATTTTGTGTCTATAATAAAACTAATTGAGTATTTGAAAACAAAAACTGAATGACAGTATATCTCTCCTTATCTTAAACGTTTCCCACCTCTGTGTGTGTGTGTGTCTGTGTGTGTTTGGGAGGGGGGGACTTGCTTAAAGATAGGGGTGGAGCTTCTTTCACGGACACATGTCAGACACAGGTGGCTGTCTGCTTCATCCCTTCATCCTTCATGAGTCACTAACTGCTTTGTTTGTACAGTTGGGGCCTTTTGGAGCATTTTACTGAAATGATCTGAAATAGTCTGATGTTGCTGTGTGGAGCAGTCCACACACGAGCGTCAGCTTTTGTGAGTCTGTGCGCCGCATTAAATAACGGGTATACACAGGTGCATGTAGCACATACACATGCTGAACTTTATGTTTTTGTGGTATTGTGTTATCTCCGCCCACATATATGTAACAGATCCAAGGCTGAACCTGATTGCTATGCCAGGTAATTCTTTTATCACAACCGGAGAAAAGTTGCAGCAACCCAGTTTCAGTTTTGAAGGCGCACATCAGGCTGCGACAGCTCATCGACCAATCACGGCCAGTCAACCAAAAACCAGCCGATTCTGTTCAGAGGCCACTCTGTCGGTGCATCTCTGAGTAATAGTTAAGATTCATTTCCAAGTATGTAACAGGCAGCATGTCTTATTTCTCCCTTACAGCTGGCGTAAAGATAACTTTACGAAAGAAATTCAGTTTCTCTGACTAAAATAATTAGATATTAGAGAAAACAAACAGTTATGTAATAACTCCTATATTGTTTTAAAAGGCAAATGAGCGGAATAATAAAAAGAAACAACTGCAAGAACCTGAAGTATGAAGAAACCGATTTACAGCGACACAGACAACAGTTTGAAGGCTTTGTGGTTTTATGTTTACTCGATGGTTAGCCGCATTTGCACTTTGTACTTTTATTCACTGATCCGTTTTAGCCATTGAAAACTACTTGGTTAAATTTACGAAGAATTGCAGTTTGGGTTCAAAGAGATGCTTGAATGGTCTTTGAAATGACCAAGAAAAGACAAAATGATCACACATGCACTGGTAACGACAACAGAGAGTCGCAAAATGACCACAAAGGGACATGAAGCAACCATAAAGAGACACACAAAGTCACCCTGGATGGTGAAAGTGGCACAAAATAAATTATGAGGGAAAAAATAAAGAAACAAACGCATACTGAAAAAGTTATAAATCTGATTTTGTGTAATGGGTTTAGACTCTACAAGACAAAAAGGAGTCCTATCACATGCAGATTATTGACAAGTGTATAATGGCATCCATGCTCTCACACATACATATATATGGAGACGAAAATCTGTGAAGTGCTCCTTTAAACACAAAAATAAATCAGTGCAGATCCTCCCACACATGCTTGCAGCAGCGCACACAAACAAATAAAAACACCACCCGCTGATGCACGGCGTACGTGGGACACAATCAGAGCCGCTGTCGTCCATGCGGTCGGGTGTTGTGGCTGGATTTCACAGCGGAGGGTTTCAGGAACACGGGATGGG
>VUQR01036875.1:0-12378 GCA_015108515.1 Hemichromis elongatus
CTGTTTACATTGTACACTGGACAATAAGCTTGTGCCTCAAGGCTTCTGCAGCAGCAAATATTTCTAGGTGTGTTAGCCATGGTTCACGACAAAACATTTAAAACTAGAAAAAGTTAGGGTTGTGGATGCTGTAAAGCTAAAGCTGTCTGCTCAAAACAGGTGAAGATGCTAAACCTGCTGAAAACAGCTAAGGAAGCAGAACTTTGAGCTGAAAAGAGGTGAAGAAGCTGACATTTTTGCTGAAAAGAGGTGAAGCTCAACTTTTTGCTGAAAGCGGGTGAAGAAGTTGAACTTTCTGGTTAAAACACATGAAGAAGCTCTAATATGCAAATTTGAATGTGCCAGTCCTCACAGACGATTGACTGGCTGGAAAGCCATGAAGGCCCTGATATGTAAGTTTGACACAGAAACTGTGACTCTGCAAAGTTATCACAAGTTTAATTTTTTTTTTCAAATACTGGCTTCAGCTTCTCTAGCTATTTTCAGCTTTATATTTTCAGCTGTATCTGACAGTCAAACAGCCTGGATCTGCTCAATTTCAATCCACCAATCAGAGATGCTGCTTCTATCTGCTTCATCAGGCTGTTTAGTTGTTCCTGTCAATACAGCTGCACCCGTTGCTCACACAGACAGAGACACAGGCTTTCTGCAATGTATTTCTGACATGGAGCATTAACATAACATCATAATCTTGTGACTTAAGAGAAACAATAATTTAGCAGAATTACTATGATTTAGAAGAAATCTTATGATTTAGCACAAATAATAAAAATAGTATAAATACTACGATTTAGCAGAAATACTGTAATTAGCAGAATTACTATGATTTAGAAGAAATCTTATGATTTAGCACAAAAAATAAAAATAGTATAAATACTACGATCTAGCAGAATAGTAATAACTTAAACAGAAATACTTGAAAAGCAAAATGGCCAGCTGAACAAAAGCTGAACAAGGTCAAGTTCCCTCAAAACTACTTGTTGTACAACTGTGAAAAATTAGCACAAATTTTAAAACGTCAAGAAAGAACAGCCAGCAGATACACACAATTAGAAATATGGGCACAAATGCAAAGAGAGACACACACGTCTCATTAGAGAATTCCAGCGGTGAGTTTGAGGAAAGTCTCCACTGAGTTTCTATGGAGAGTTTTCAGACTTTGTGTTGCTCTGAGGAGATTTGCAAAAACTCTAACAACCACAAAAATGAGAATGACATTTTCTGAAAGCCAGAAATACCAATGTTTTGATGTATAATTTGTGGAATTTCAGGAAAAATTGACCGAGTAGCAAGAAGTTGTTTGGACATGAAGAGAAAATTCAGAAAGGTCCAGTTGGCCACTGTAAGCCAACTGCATAGCAACCATAACAACGCATGTATTTTCTGAAAAATCACAATGTCACAACTGAAAACTTACATAAAAACGGTAATAGATATGAAAAAGCTGATATAGATGTGAATAGCCTAATAATTTGAGAATATTTTAAATTTTGAATGGAGTTTCTACGTGAAAGTATGACGAAGTAGTTTTAGTAGCAAGCTTTAGTAGAATTTGTGAAGTTTCCCCTTCATTTCAATAGGACAAAAAAAGCTTGATATTTTAAAAAGTATAATAGTATAAAATACCAAGAGACATAGCACCCATCTCCAGAAATAGCAGAATATTGTGAAATTTAAATGGTGAAAATAGCACAAAAATGCCTACAGCATCCACTCAACTATAATAAAATGTACAATGTACACAGGACACTTCATCATCCTTGTTACACCAACTGGCCAATTTCTTGTTTTAAAAAAAAACTATGAGAAGTTGTAGGAGAGGTAGACTGACAAATTTCGGGTAGGATATACTTTTTTATTGTTAAAAATATCACAGATGCACATATAAAGCTATGGCTCAATCACTTGAAGGTTAATGCCATCACCCTCGTAAGGCTAAAAATTTAAAGTTATGAATTATTAATCTCCCTCCATTTTATTAACTGTTTCTCTAGCTCAGGATCATGTGTCGCTGGAGCCTAGCCCAGCTGTCTTAGGGTGTGAGGCAGGGTGCACCCTTGACAGGTCCTCAATGTCTAATGATTGAGAGACTATATAAACCAAGGTGATCCAATAACTTAATAGCTTTTATTATAATCTGAAGGAAAAATGTTTGTTTTTTTTTAATTCCAAGCTTCTTGGCCACAACTTCACTTATGAAGAAGAGGACAAGATCTGAGGAAGTTACAGCTCTAGCAAGCTCTATGCAGTGCTTGAGCATAGTAGTAATATGTATGCATTTACTGTAGTAATCACTGAATATCTGTTCATTTAATTTATTAAATGGTAGGGTCTCACATATAGGTGATCCTCTGTAGACTGTACCACCTATTGCAGCTGGGATAAGCTCCAGCCACTTCAACTCTGAACTGGAGAAGGATGAATGAACCTGACATATCAATTACAGAAGTATGATGATGTCTTTTAAAAGCTCATACAACTAATAATATATTTAAACTTTAGTAGTAGTAGCTGTATATTGCAACCTACATGTTGTAGTGATATAAATAAAGAAAAATATTTTACATTTGCATCTCACAGTTTAGGAGGTATTAGCCAAATACGAAGGCCTGCACTATATAATATGATATAGATCTCTTTATTATTTAGGTACACTTCAATTAAAAGAGATGCTCTAAAAAATATTCAGCAGCAGTAGTAGAAGTAAGGTTGTTTGTGTGAGGGGGGAAACCCCAGTTTAGTCACATCTGAATGTCCCATCTCTCACCTGTTTTAAAACAAGTGTGTTGTCATTCATTTATTAGACACTCTGGACTTGGTTGTTAGAGTCGATGAGGATCCCCCATGGTAACACTGTCAGATGCAACAAAAGCTCTCCGGGAAACTGGGAAATCACTTAACTTTAATTTATTGCATTCTTTGTTGCCTTGGAAATTCGCTGGGGGAAATGCGCAGCTATTGAATCACTCCACCCACCACCAACTGAACTCAACCCTTCATTTCTCATACCACCAAATGACAAGACCCTGATTCCTAATGGAATGTCTGGGAGAGTTGTCCTGTTTTGTGGTTTTAGAGTAGTTTACAGTTTTCCTTTTGCACTAAGTAGGGTCAGATTTAAAGAAACTTACTGTATGGGTGTAATTGGTTCCACAATTAGATGTAAAAACAGAAGCTGCTTTTATTGAATCATATTGTTATTTTGGGTAATTAAACAGCTGGCTGAGGGGCAGAAGTTGAATAATGCCCACTTGACGGACACTGCTAAATTTATATCTATGTACACTGTCACTATTAAAAGAAAGTAGGACTTACAAGTTGCTTTAAAGTGGTTATGATTGAGGTTATTATATAGAAATCTCAAAGTTTTCATGCATTTCTGTCTTTGTGGAATGAAAATATGTGAAGTCTTTTTGTATCTTAATTATTGGGAAGCAGCGGAAGGTTGCTTGAAAATGCCATCCATCAGTATTTCAGAATTCAATTAGCCTGGTGTCTTTATCTTGACAGCTGCAGCAAGTGTTCCTGTCTATACTGTTGTGTTGTCTTATTGAAACCAGTGTTTGCAGGTTTTCCTACAGGCAGGTTTGCTGGAAACTGTCAGTGCCGTTTATATGTGTTTGTTTTGGAGCTGGGTGGAGATGTCGGCTTAGATCTACTCAGACTGCTTCTCATGTGTGTGCTGACCGCTCTGTTGTTTCTGACAGAAATGATGGATGAGGAAAGCTGGAAAACAAAGCACTGTTATACAGTAGTATCTATGCAGATACAAACATCTGTGAGAAAATGACATATTATTCCGAAAATATTATTATGTCCAGAGCAAATGTTAATAAAATATATAATACACATTAAACTTGTAAATATTACAGTACCCAATGTTGGGTTTTTAATTGTTCATTATAATAATATAACCATCCATCCATTCGCTTCCGCTTATCCTTTTCAGGGTTGCGGGGGGTGCTGGAGCCTATCCCAGCTGTCATAGGGCGAGAGGCGGGGTACACCCTGGACAGGTCGCCAGTCTGTCGCAGGACTAACACATAGAGACACAGACAACCATTCGCTCTCACATTCACTTCCCGTAATCTTTAAATTATAAAACAGTTGAATCTTTATTATAATAAAAAACTTATATCAAAATTAATAAAAACTAAATCTAAACTACAACTAAACTAAAAACTAAAACTAGTTTTAGCTTACAAGCTAAATCTTAACGGCTCAATCTTTATTTGGTTTCCCTTTAGTAAAAGAATCTAAAAGTCTGAAATGTACACGTTAATAGGAAAACGCAAGTAGACGTTCTGTGCTATGGTTTAAAATCTTGTGCTTTAATAGCAAGAACCAACTCTAAAGTTTATGTAGAGTCAACTGGAAAAGATGACGATAGTTTTATAATTTTATGTTTACATTTTTTGGTCAAGTACAAATTATTATAAATTATAATTTTTTTTTGAATGAGTAACACTTTTAAACTTTGCAAGTTAAAACAACATAATTTATGTACGATAATTTGGTCATTGGTTTGTTGATTTAGTATGGTTGTTTGATGATTGTTCTTTAAAATGTGACATCATAAATGTGAGCTCCTAAATCAGGATGCTTATAAAAAAGCAAAGTAACTATGAAACCAAAGAACATCCTTGCATATGATGATGTGCAATTAAAAAATGCTGAAGAAATAATGTAATTTATCAAACAAGTTGCTGATCAATTGACTAATCACCTGGTTGGTCCATCATTTGGCCAATAAAATCACTAGATTGTTTATTTAAATAATAAACAACTGTTTATTACTGATACTGTATTGTTCTACTTCACCACTTTAAAAATATTTCAAACACTCGTTTCTACCCATTTGTCAACAGTCTGTGTTTCAGAAGTCATTTTGTTTAAACGATTATGTCACTTCCCAATTATCCAAGTATTCCATGTTCAAATGTTTCTTTTTTGTTTATGTAAGACTAATTTCTTACTTCAAAGAGAATAATTTAGGGGTTGTAGTCTTTGATGAATTTTGTGCTCTAAATGGTAAAATAAACCATATCAGTACTTCTTGTTTAAGGCTTCTGCATTCCGGGTGTTTTGTGGTTTTCGTGCTGTGAAATGTTATGTTTTCTTCCTACAGACATGACGACTTGAAAGAGATGCTGGATAGCAACAAAGACTCCCTGAAGCTGGAGGCAATGAAGCGGATTGTAGCTGTGAGTATAAATCAAATGGACACAATGGGAAATTGGGATCACATCAAGGGTGAGCCATGAAGTTTATTATCATGCTTTAAAAAATGTCATAGATAATACTGTTGCATAAAGCTATTTCAGAATAGATTAGCCCTTTATTGTCATTGTATATGCACAAGGAAATTGTGGATGCTCCACACCAACTTTGCTGTAATATAATATAAATATTAAACAGCAGGAATAAATAGCAAAAAGGAGAAAAACATACATTTAAGAGGGATATATAGAAAACAAAAGAATTGTATACAAAAATAAGAGAAAATCACTTTTACTGTGGACTATAAACAGAAGATTCACATAGTGTCCATGATGTCTGTCATTGCTTAAAGAAGTCATATTTTGAAGTCTTTAGCAGAGCTGAGTGTCAGTGCAGTCTCCATCTTGGCATTTTCAGTTGGGACATGATTAGCAACAGATAGCACTAACTGTGAAACCTATAGACACAGCTCACTAGCTAATGACTTTAATGACATCTGGTTAGCCCATTAGCGTACCCATAATCCTCCTTTCTGACTCTAATAGTGACCACAATTTTTTTAAAAATCACTCCAGTTATTATATACCTGACCTTGTCTGACAACACCGATGCTCGCTTTGAACTTTAGCAGGTTATCTTGACTATGTCTACATTAGTGGTGGGTGGATCGATCCAAATATCGATTGTATCGATACCAAGTCGGCATCGATATTGGATCGATGCTAGCCTGGTGAGATCGATTCTTTACTTTAAGTTCCGCTCTTGTTTGCAATGTTGTGCTTTCGGCAAAGATGAAGCATTTTCATGCTTCGCAGCACCATTTATACTTACAATAATCATACGGTTGCCGTAACAGTACATTCAACAGGTGCAGCTCTCCCGCTGCCAGCTGTACACATCACCACCAACAACAACACCACAAGCAGAGCACGTTTTAAGCCGGCGAGGCATGATTGTAGATGCCGTGCAGGTGATTCCATCTCACCTGCGGCGGCATTGAAGAACACACCCCGCCACAGACCCCCTTGCCCCGACTAAGGCCAGGGAGCCACTTACTCCTCCCTCCGCGAGCAGGCAAGGGAATTGGCCCAGAGCATCAGCGCTCCAGGCTCCGGCCCATCGGCACTCCAGACCCCAGCCCAGCCACGGGGAAGTGACCACTCAGGTGGTCGCCTGCACATCTAGCGGCGCCGGTGACGAGGTGGTTCCGGGAACCCCCCGCGCCTCCAGCGGCAGCCCTGGAGCTAGTCCGGTGGCCACCCATGTACCAAGCATCGGCGGCGCAGCAGGCGTGGAAATGAGCCGGTGCTCACAGGCAGCTGCCGGCACGCAGGACCACGCAGCTTATTGGCCTATGTTGGAAGAGAGGCCAGACCGGACAGCACGCCACCCTCGGGCGTGGAAGGACCCGCACGCACCCCTGCCTCCAGCTTGGCAGGTCCTACTGGTGCGCCAGCCCCTGGCTCACCCGAGCCAGTCCTTCCCTCGCACTGTCCAACCTTACAATAATCACATGGATGCTGTAACAGGACATTCAACTGGCAGCTCTTCCGCTGCCAGCCGTACACATCACCACCACCAACAACATAAGCATAGCACAAGTTTTAAGCCGGCGAGGCGTGATTGTAGATACAGTGCAGGTGAGTCCATCTCACCTGCAGCAACATCGCAGACCAACCACAATAGTAAAGTATATTCTATTTAATTATAAACTTTGTCCTAATTATGGGTTTTAACTATTTAATAATAATAAATTAAACATCATAAAAAATTTAAGGTCATGAAAATTATTTGAGAGTTAACAATTCAATGACGCACTGACCATTGAGGTTTCACTGATCAGCAGGTGCACGAGGTCAAACCTTTAAATGCAAAACACACAATAAATCTAGTTTGACTTATTCTGACAATGAGAAAGGGCCAGAAGGCTCTCCATAGCAATCCTGATGATTAATCTCATGGTATTATTGTCAAATATTCATTTTAAGGAACTCCATGCTCTGAGCCATAAGACAAAGGCAGCCTCCGATGATTTAACTACTATGATAAGAGATGCAAACTGTGCAGTCAGCTGTTAAATATTTATACACTCTCCGATTTCTACTTCTGAGGCTCCACACCCATTTTTTCATTCATCATTCCTGCCGTGCCGAGAGCACACATCAACACAATAAAAGACAAAAAAAAAAAAAAAAACATTTAAAAAACTGTATTTTTCCTTGCCAGTGATTGAAATATTTGAAAAATGCCATCTTGTGAAATCTTTATAACGCTTTTGGATGCGTCTTTTCTCTGCAGATGATTGCCCGAGGTAAAAATGCTTCAGATCTCTTCCCTGCTGTGGTGAAAAACGTGGCTTGTAAAAACATAGAGGTTGGTAATGAACCTAGTCTCATGTTGCTTCATGTGCTACAGGCTCTGCATTCTTTATTTTCCTTCCTATTATCTTATCACATTTTCCAAACCTCTGTGGAGTGCAGTTTTATCTCACATAAACAATATTGCAATTTCCTCCTCTGCTTTTGCATGTTTTTAATAACTGTGCTTTACACGACTAATCTCAGTGAAAATAATTATGCTATTCTACATAGGTTGGATGAAATAGTTAAAATTTAAATGATTAGATTTGTTTCTTCCTCTTTCCCTCCTACTTTTCATCCTTCCAGGTGAAGAAGCTGGTCTATGTTTACTTGGTGCGTTACGCTGAGGAGCAACAGGATCTTGCTCTGCTTTCAATTTCCACGTTTCAGCGAGGTCTGAAGGTACAGCAATTTACATGTGTGACAGTTTTTCAGATTCAGATTTGAGGATATTATAAACCAATTTTGTAGAGCCTCTTGTCTTCGTATTATACAAAAATCAGTTGCACTTCACCTAGCTTGCACCGCAGTCCTTATTAACTATGTGTGAATCACCCTAAAAGGCTCACTTGTTTACAACTTTTAGCCAAAAAAAAGTTTGAATTTTATTTCATTTTTTACAGAAATAGTACTGATATTACTATCGGAGCTAAAATTAATGTCCTTTAGTTTTGGTCACAGGGTTAGTGGCATACTGATAACATATGCTCAATGGTTGGTTAAGGAATTAACATGCTAACATCAACATGGACAGTGCTAACACGTTAATCGAGTTAGCGCGGGTAGCTCCATTAACGCGTATATTAGATATATTTTCAAATATGGCGTCAGATCAGCTGATGGTTCTGAGCTTGTATTTGCCACAACATTTCAATACAACATTTCACCAATTCTTAACATGTATTTTTCTACCACTTTGTATTTTTCCAGGATCCAAACCAGCTAATCAGAGCTAGCGCCCTGCGAGTCCTCTCCAGCATAAGGGTAACAATCATCGTTCCAATAATGATGTTAGCCATCAAAGAAGCTGCTTCAGATATGTCTCCGTATGTCAGGAAGACTGCAGCGCATGCAATCCCTAAACTATACAGGTACAAACCTGAAAGCACACTTTTAGGTTTATAAATCAAAGTTATCATGATTTATCAAGTTGTTAGCTCCTAGTGTGTCAGTTATTATAACTTATTACGACTAATTATCATATTTTTTTCTTACAGTGATTATAATTTTTTTAATAAAATTGAATAGTGAAGAACATAACTATAACAAAAAAAAATGAAAAACTGATATTATTCATTATGTATGTCTCTCATTTAAAACAGTTATTTTGTGCAATCCACGTCATAGTTGTATCCACTGAATTGTAAACCTTTTAAGATAAGTACTTGTATCTGTTATTTGGCTATCAATCCAATCATTCTCTAATTCTTGCAGCTTTTTCCTTCAGCATATACATGGGATTAGTGTTTTTCTTGTACACTCATGTGAAAAACACACACAGAGAAAAGAACTGAATTCTATACAGTGCTATGAAACTTAAGTCACCCCACGATTCAATAGTGTGCAGAATCACCTTAAGCAGCAGTAATGTAAAGTAATCTTTTTCTGTGTGAATTTGTCAATATTGTACACCATTGTGGAAGAATTTTATTTCCTTCTTCTTTACAATATTTCTTCAGTTCGTTTGGGTTTGTTGAAATGTTTTTATCCACAGCTCTCCAAAAGTCCCACCACTGAATTTGAATTGGATTGAGGTCATTGCAACACCTTTATCCTATTCTTTTTCACTCATTCTGATTTTCTCGTGTGTTTGGGTTCATTGTCCAAGTTGATGGTCCCAAGTTGGGACCAGATTTTGCTGTCAGTCAGTTGGCCTCATTATTGACTATAGAATAATTTGATATACAGAAACGTAAATGGACAACTGGAAAGTGCCAAGCTCTGCTGTCTGCAACACAAACCCAAATCATCACCTCTTCACTAGGATGCGTGAAAGTTGGTGTGAGGTGTCCAAAGAACATTGTTCCACAAGTTCCAGTGTAGTCCTGGGATTTTAGCAACTTCTCTGATCATTGCACAGTCTGTCCTTGAGCTTTATTGTATCAGGATAAACCCTTTGAGATGTAACATCTTGTTTTTTAGGAGTGCCTACACAGACATTTATACAAAACAGAACAGATCTGCTGGGATGTTCACTCCTGGGAGGATTTCAATATTATATTAATAAGCATCCACACTAATTAACATACATCTGAATTCTCCAGACCAGCAAACTAACAACATGTCTGCTTTTATGGAGGCGGTCACAATTCATCAAGTGCATTTGATTAGCAGCACCTGTCTGCTACTTACGCTCTTACTTCCTGTGGAAGCGGTAAGAGTTTGCTTAGATTTTCACAGGACTGCGTAGAGTCCTGTAGAAACGTTATTTTTCATTTGACCTTTTGTGTTTTTCACAAACACAGTAGCAAGTATATAAATTTGATAGAGAAAAATACAGTATGTATAGTGATTTTTGTTTAGGGCATTTAGAATCAAACAATCATTGAATAATATTGTGATTAAATTCCAGTTTTTGCTAATTCTAATTCTTCTTTGTGGGAGCCTTGATTCTCAGTCTGAGAACTGCTAGGCCTGCTTGATCAAATGCTGATATCACTTGCTGCCACTGTAAAACTTTAGCAGTAAAAAATAGACTCCTGAGAACCCACTGCTGCTCTAGCAGTAAAATCCTTTTTCTTTATACCCATGAGGATGATAACTTACAGTTCCTGGAACATTTTTTTCATGCATTTTTACTGATTTATTCTTCTCTCCTCTCAGTTTGGATCCTGAACAAAAAGACCAGCTGATTGAAGTCATAGAGAAACTCCTCGCTGACAAAACCACGGTGTGTTTTTCCTCTCTTCTCTTTGTTGATTCAGTGTTTTCTCCAGATTTTATTTCCAGCAAAGGCAAATACAATTTTGCAAACCACACAGTGCACAAAATATCAGGGACCAGCTGCTGTGCACAGCACCAGATTGCATTTAATGCCCCGGTTGTTTCAAGGCTTATCATTTGTTTAACTAGTCTCCTTTTCCACCTTGCAATTTTTGCATTAGCTCTTTCTCTGGGAAATGCACCAAAACCGGAAACAGACTGCAGATGTCAGTCAGTAGTTACAGGTTTCTTGTTCAGTTGAAGATTTAATTGTACAATGTACGGATATTGTTAAAATCCACAGCACAACTTGTAACCTACTAAAAGAAGATTCATGGAATTTATCTTGATGTGTGTGGTTCGAAATGCACTGCAGTTGGTGGCAGGTAGCGTTGTGATGGCTTTTGAAGAGGTGTGCCCGGAGCGCATTGATCTGATCCACAAGAACTACAGGAAGCTGTGTAATCTCCTAATTGATGTTGAGGAGTGGGGGCAGGTTGTCATCATCAACATGCTGACCCGTTACGCCAGAACACAGTTTCTCAACCCAAACATCAATGTAAGTAAGAAACACACAGCACAAGAAAGCAAGCAGGCCAACAGGTGTTAATTTTTCTGATAAGAAACGATGTAATGATGGAACACATAGCCTAACGTGAAAGAATTTATTTGGTTATTTTCCGTGACCAACACTACAGAAACCTATTGCCATTGTACTGTTCATATTATCCTTTATTATTCTTGTTTCTTCCTGTCCCCCCCCTTGTCTGTGTGAGTTTTTTTCTCGTTCCTCTTTCACTTTGCTTCTTGTTTTAATTTGCATGTGGTTTTCTTGTGACTTCCCTCCTTTGATCTGTTCCCACCCTACTTGGTTCAAGTGTTCCTTACCAAACCTAATCTTGCTCACTTGTGCAAATTTATTCTGTAGGTGCAGGCGAGTAATTGAAGAGCAGCCCAAAAAATTTCCAATTTCCAACTTTGCTCCTTCCAATCTTCTACCTCCTTTTCCTAATCACTTCTACTTGACTTCATTGGAAAAGTCTGATTTAATTCACCTGTTTCTTATTATTCTTTCCTCTTAGTCTATGTTATTCTGTCTTTGCCTTCAGTCTTTGTCAGATCGTCATGTTTTCTATTGTTGGCTCGCTTCAGTTTGGGGGATTTAATCTTATTGACCATTTTTGAGATGTTTATTTTCTTGTAATTGTTGTACAGCCTTTTGTGGGGATTTTTTTAGAGCTTTTTTTCACTCTCTGTAAATGCACCAAGTTTTCCGCCTGCACTTGGGTAAACCAGTTACTTAAGTTTGACAATTATTTAACCGAGAGTGAGTAAAAAACAGAGAAGCAGCAGACGTTCACAAATGAACAAGTAGAAAAAAAGATTCATAGGTTAGAGCCTCATAGAATATTTTCATGACTAATTTGTGTGCCACAAAAACATTAAGTTATACTGAGGAGCAGTACTACTTTACATGCAGACTCATCTTGCATTGATGAATTTTAGTACATAATATAAACAAAATATCGGCAAAATATGCAACCTTACAACCCTAGAATAAGTTTAGCCATTCTATTTTGTCACTACTTTCTAATTTGTATATGAATCACATATTGGGCGACTTCGGTGCAGCAGAGGCGTATAGGTACATGTCTTGCAATAATACATCTGTAATTTTCTCCTATTGTGACTGTGCAGTGGTACAATAATCCTGTCATTTATTTTCCTCTTTCACTGCCACCTGATTTCGGTATATTTATCAGTTTTTCAAACACACCTGTTGACTTATATTTGTCAAAAGTAACTAGGCCCAAATGGAACAGGTTTTTTTTTTTTTTTTTTTTCAGCACATTTTTTTTTTTTTAATTTACCTTTA